>JAAAKL020001863.1:0-28639 GCA_010016065.2 Carybdea cf. marsupialis auct. non (Linnaeus, 1758)
GAATTACAGTTAAGCATACCATGGCGTATGTTGTATGTGCGCGTTTTCTCGGTATTCGAAAATTGGGACGCTGAGATTTGTGTATATATGTTTATAAACTTATATATAAATAAGTATCAAATACGATTTTAGATGCTCAGTAGCCAATTTGAGAGATTGAGAAAATCAAGGAGCTACGTAGGCCTTCGTGACTACTACGATTAAAACTATGAATAAAGTATGCGCAGACAGAAAATCTTCATTAGCGCTGCACCTGACTTTTAGTTAAGATATTTTAACCCTACCGAGAAGGGAGGGGAAGGCTATATGTGTTGTATGATATCTGAATGAGGTACTCCACAAATTCTACTGAAACATTTCACTTTTCAGTCAAATTTATTTACCAATACTTACAAATATAAGTTGTCAGCTTGCTTATGATGACGTCATGATATTCATAAAGAAGAGTCCTATAAGGGAAATGTATATTTACGGTTGATAGATGGATTAACAATCCTACCATTTTTCATAACAAAATAGCAAATGTTCATTACTAGCCCTTATATAATTGCGGGCTCACTAGGACTCCAACTATCCTAGCAACCTAAAAAACTCACTCTCGATAGCGTGAAATCATCAACAATGATGACACTTGTGACTAACAACACTTTCCTTGTTTCTTTATCAGAGTTATGGATACAAAGATGACGAGAGAGGTATGAGAACTTCTATACATTTTAAAATTCTATGACAATGAAGGTTACATTTTTGTAAAGATACTGTTGGTGAATCTCGATTAGAACCCTGATAGATTTGATACCTGATTCTTTAGTAAGTGCACAGGAAGCAGTTAAGGTATCAGTGCTTTGAGAAAATAAATGATCCACGATCAACTCGTGTGAAATGAAAATAAGTCCGAATTCTTATTGATTGCTACACGACAGCAGTTGTCGTGTCGATGCCCTAGGGCACACTAATGTATTAAAATCTACTAAGTGGGGCGACGAAAGGGGTAAGATCCCTACTTTCGGAACCCAGAGGGCACTGATGGTAGCCTTCATGGGCATCAAATTTTGCAATGAATTTTGTCTGATTGTTTGTGATGTTTGAAACAGCTTCCGATGGTGTGAGAGTTTGGTATTTTCATTGCTTGACGAATTTGTTGCGATGGAAAAGGTCTATACAAAGGCCGATGTCTGTTAAATTCTTCTTGGGTGTGGCAACCATTAGGCCACATCAGGCTGTTGGTATGGTTATCGGGGTGATGATGCCATTGTCAAGCATTTCGCTAAGGTGATGTTTGAGTTACTCCTGTATACGATTGAAATAAGGCGAGGTGTGGTCAACGAATAGTTTTGGGCATCAGGGGTGAGGTATATGGTGCACCATCAAAGACTGAGGAAAAGATTCGTTAAGCAGATCTTCTTGGTAGGAGCGCCAAGGGTCGGGTTAGAGGCTGTGTAGCTGGACTTGCATACTGGTTCATGCTGACCATCTGGGTGTAGTAGTTAGATGGTAGGAAAGTAAGGTCCCGAGAAGTCCTCCAGGAGAGGAGAACTACCTTGATGCTGGAAAGGATGTGGATGACATCCTTGACCTTGAGATCAGTTGCACGGAAACCAGCATCTGATCTCAAGGTCAAAGTGTAAACAAATAAGCGTCTCTCTATGCAGTGTAATCCCGTCTTCTTCGAACAGTTTACATGTCCTACACGAGGCCATGTATCTTTATAAACCTAAGAAATCATTTGGGGCTCTAATTAATATGTTTCAGTCTAAGCAAGTGCAAACGCCAAGATAAACTAGATTCATCCAAGGTATACATTTAAAGCGTAAAGTTTTCCTCAAATGCAATTGCTCTTTAACTCATGGCGCACACCACTCCCCGTTGATTCGTCATACAACCCCATAGCTGGTTAAGCTCTCACCTTACTTATCTGTTAGCATTATGTCTGAAAAACGCTTTGCTAGAGGTTCCATGTATGGTTCTTTCCATTGTAATTTAAAGCAAAGGGCTGGATAACAACTTTTTCCAACGAGTGTGTAAATTGTATTTAAGTACTTAAATAATTTCTAATGAGAGATCGTGACAATTGTTAACTTCCTACAGGCAAACCCCGTATGAGCTTTTTGAAATTTAAGGCTCTGAGACTCACATATCACAGCCACTGCCAAAATTTGAGAGAAGTATGTAAAATCTATCATAATAATCTTGGAATAGGCCATAAATATTCGTTAGCTGCCTGCTCTTGGTAGGAAAGTTTAGAATAGGGTTTGGTAAATACAAGGTACAAGTCATTGGACATCGATAATCAGTAGCTGTATCATACGCATTCTTTTCTCAAGTATACACACGTCCTAACTTCGGTAGATTTTGTACTTGAACAGGGGTTCCCTTGGACCATAAATACAATATGCTACGTTTTGAAACAATGCTAGTAGAATAGAAGTAAGCCACTAACAAGAATGATTTTAAAAAATCTTATGAAAGTTATTTCATCGGTCGAGTCTATAGTTTCCATCTACCAAGTTTTAACGAAGTTTCGTATCTACTTCTTTTTGTCGCTGCTTAACTACAGCTGTGTGTAAAACTAATGTTACAAGCTTGCTCATTTTCATCTCTATTTGTTACTTTAGGATACTACGTGGGATTAATTGCGTCTTCCCTTTTTGCTGGCAGATGCTTTGGAGGGTAATTCTGATGACACATTAGCTTATTATAACGTTAATAGTTATCGTACAGGTTCCATATTTGCTATAGAGGCAGCTGTACACGTGCAGATTGAGCAGCTGCCTCCTACTACTATGTTTATGAGACTCTGAAGCTTATTCCTCTGCCCTGATGTAATATCATTGAGCAAGGAATGGACAATACCGCACCACATCCCACCATGGTGTAAAACTATGACCTTTCTGGGATGGATAGATTACTTTGCGAGAAGATGACGACAAAATATATCATTCGCACATGCAATCGAACGGCATACTTAGTGTATTAGTATTGAAGGGTAAAACTCATTGCTATACCTTTATTCTGTTGTGGCATGCATTGGGTCAAACTACCCATGGAGAGGGATGCTTCTTCCACTCCTTTTCAACTACTCCATGTTTGTAGACATGATGCCATTCACCTTGTGACGCAAAATTTACTTTAAAAGATTGAAATACAAAACATAATTTGCCCTCTGTTATACCAGGACTAGAAGGGAAAGTTTGAAAAGGCCAGCAATACGCATTGAAAAGTTTTCAAGTTTAAATATCAATATATTTCAAAAATAATTATCTCTTTCCTCATTCGAACATTTGCCTTTCGTTCTGAAGCTACTTAACCTTCCCTCCTTGACAATGTCCTTTTTTCATCTGTTTTCTACATATAGGAAAAATGGGTTTCGGGCAAAGTCCCAATAATCTATTTTTTTATTTCATTTTTTTTGGGGGGGGGGGGTTACCACTAACGAAAAGAATGTGAACTGATGATTTGTTTTGTGAGTTTCGATAATTCATATGTTTACAGTCCACAAATTAAACAGTTATTCCTAAAACTGATGCATTTGCGGCTACTTAAATTAGCTTTTATAAATTTTATCATGTTTTCAAAAATTAATAGTGATAACCGTAATAAAGAAATACAATTTTGATGTTAAAGGGTAGACTTATTCACAAACAAATATAGTATATTTCTGTATTGCTGGTATTATGGTTATCAGTATTAACAGCAATCAATCAAGTTCTTATCCAAACTAAACACAAAAAGGTTGCCATTGTTGATGAAAGTGGTTCCGACTTCAAAGTTCCCGTACGATGTTATCAACCGCAAAAACTCCGGAGCAGCTACTGTCAAGATGGCAAGCAAATGCTCATATATATTGACTCTTCCATCCCTGCACCACTCCTATAATAATAAACAATAGAGATTGTAGTAATTCGTAGATCAGTGTACCTACTTCAAGATATGACTATCTGTTAGTCAGTCTACTCTGTCTGATCATTTGAGGTGCAAACAATGCTTAGATCAGGATGAGCCATAAGTGGAAGACCACGTTGAAAGTGTGTTTAAAATTATTTTTGTTGGCTCCAATTATTTTACATTTTTTTATATTTAAATGTATGTTTAATAAATCTTGAACCTATCCTTTTATTATGTGCTCTTATGGACAAGTATATTATGACTTGAAGTGCAATTGGATAACATGTCTTCTTTCTCCTTTAGTCATGCCAAATTTGTAATAATAGCAAGTACATAACATTGTTATTGATCCCCTTTCTATCAAAGCGAGCTGTATTATCTCAAAACATATCGCATGTACTTTCATCAGTATCTATTCGTTTAAATTCAAAAGGCAGAGATTAAAAAAATTTGTTGCTATACTCCCTTTTTCATACCTTTCTATCATTTAGATGATTTTGTTAGACAGCAAACAACCGTTTATTGATTCTAATGATGAAATAACGTCTCAAGACGTCCTAGCTTTATGTTGTTCGGTAGTTCGATGTCTTTTTAACTTGCTGAGGTCTGACCTGTTCCAATTCTTGATAGCGCTATTTGCTTTGTTTGCCTCTCTTAACTCGAACTATGCCTGTTGTGCCTCAATTTATTGTCAATTATATGTTTGTAAAGGTACTTTGGGGGTGTGATAAACATCCTCCAGTAGTCTGGTGGCTCTTACGGAAGAGGTTTTTCCGAATATGGATTGTCATTGTTACTGCCATAAATGCGTCAGAAACCATGTCAGCCATAGGGACCATACTCCTTGACCTTGTTTACTTTGCAAAATACCTCGATAAAATAGACTATATATAGGATAAACATATCGTTCATTTATTCACAAATATTTCTTTTACATATGGAAATATTGAGAATACATTCAATAACTGATTAGATTGTTTCATCTCCATATAATGATAGTCCTTCTGATTCTATCCCAATCTTGATTCTCCTCACCAAATTCAGATCTTTTTGAAGGCACTGCCATAGACATGCAACGATGACTACGTATCAAACAGCATTGTTGACTAGTTATTGTTGACAATAAATCGACCAAAGTGCTTAGTTATGGATTTCTGGACAACATAAATTGTGTTGCCGAGGAGAAAGGGAGCCATTGGAAACCTCTTTTTAAATATCTTTTACACTCGGGCATGAAAAATCTTCTGGATAACAATATTTTCTACAATAGGCCTACGCACTTTGTCTAAAGTATTTTCCACTCCGTTCTTCTTTTATGAAATATACAGCTTCTCATTCAATTTTGGCTGTAAGCAGTAACCGCTGCATATCTCAGCATCTGAAAACAGAATGCTTTAGGTTTCAAGGAGTGTAAATCATTCCATTAAATATGCTTTTGGCTTTAGAAACCCATGGTGGTTGATTCCTTGTAGGAGCTGATGCTTGGCGAATATAGGATGGAATATGTTACCTGATTCTATCAACTAATCTTAAAGTCGTGCGTCCGACATAGCCAGCCTCGCAATGGCAAGAAAATAAAAGACGACGGTGCTACAATTTGCGGAAGAAACACGGTCTTCGTGGTTAGTTGAAAACGCTTTCTTACTGATATAAACTACACGTGGGGTAACAGCGCGGAAACACTTCTCTACGGCCTTTTTGATCTGGTTTTCAAATCGAAGTGAAACGTTACCAATTTTAAGTAGACGGGGCATTTACTTGGTCCAAAAGGTTTTTCACTGGAAAACAACGATGATTTTGCTTTGATGGTCGAGTTAACGACATCTTCAGGATAGCCATGAGGAAGGAAAATTTGCTATATTGTATCAATTTCTGGTTTTAATTTTCCCCTGGAGCAGATCATAAGTGCGCGGTGAACCAAGGTTTTGATAAGGTTCACCTTCCAAATTTTGGGGCAGAAAGAAGTCCAAGAAATGTATTGACCAGAAAATGTAGGTTTCCTATACACACTGGCCACGAATTTGGTGCTCTCATTCTCCACTAACACGTTGAGGAAAGGCAAAGAGTTGTTTACCTCTTTTTCGAATTTAAAATTCAATGTTTGGTGTAACTTGTTGAGTTTTGTAAGAAATTCATCACACTCAGACTCATTTTTCAAAACGGCAAATGTGTCGTCTACATAACGAAAATAAACTACACGTTTTTGGCAGGATCGAAAAATTGGTTAGAAATAGAGTCGTTCATAGAAACCAACAAAGATATTAGCCAAGGCGAACCTCTTTTGTGCCAGGTCTGTTTCTGTTAAGGGGTAGAGACCTTTATATGTAAGGGTACTCACTTGCCGTCTTGGTGTAAAGGACACGTAGTTCTTGTGCTACTGATGGAGCCATTTAGACAAAGGTTAAGGAAGCGACATCCTGTCTCCTGTCATTTGCCCGTCTATTTTGTTGTGGTACGGCTGTTTACCTATATATTCACTTAATATTTTAAGTGCAAAATAAATGAAAAACCTCTTATATGCTGAGTCCCTTCATATAAAATAAAGTTCGTGTCACCAGGTCAATGGTCTCATCTCTTCAAATGTTTAGAAGGAAAAGAGCCACCCCTATCCGTTTGTAAGTCTGATCCGCTGCAAGGTACTGTAGAATGGAGCTCATGGCCGTGTAGTCTAAAAGCTTGCTTTGGGTCCCGGGTTCCATTCCAGCTCTGGGAAGCTTTGAAAACTTCTCTTTACGATAGTCACGGGGCCCACCCAGTCCATGTGAGAGAAATTGGGGAGACGGAAACTCAAGAAGCTTGTCGGATGGATTGTACCTGTGCTTTGATGGCCTAGCCTTGTCACACATGTGTCACACTGAACATGCTTAAAGAACACGTTGAGGGTACAAGTGGTCTACTCAGCCACATTCACTCAATTCATAGAGTTGGTTGCTCAGCTCATCGTACAGTTGAGCTCTCATACGTCGGTATCGACGGGAGAATCCATCACTGTAGAATTACAGATATGGTCTATTAGCAGGCTAGCAGCGTTATCATTTGATGCTAGTATGCTAATGGTGAAGAAACATAATGCAGCATTGTTATCAAACTATATCAGCAAGCTATGCTACCCAATCAAGGACCAATTCTATCAATTTTCTTGTTTTATATCGTAGACAAAAAAGATGCGTGGTATTGAATTTGGGAGTAACCTCCGAGGTATTCTAACTAGATATCGCACTTTCTAGTGCGCAGTTTTATCAATGGTTGTGCTAATCATTCTTATTCTCACCATGTATGTTTAAATATCGTACATCTCTGAGAACTCTTCTATGCCTCTGCGTATTATAAAGAGATTCTTTATTTTGAGATCCCCTCCCCAAAATACATCCTTCAAGAATTTTTCAATGCTTCTATGGTAAATATCAAAGTAAAATAATGCACTCTGTTATTTGTTCATACTAATCTCTGTTAAAATACTAATGTATCATTTCCATGGAGCTCTACTTTTTCAATTCTGCTTTCCATATTTGTGTCATTTTCTTGTTTAGATACTTTTGGGGATACGTCAGCGACAGCGTTGGTAAACGCCCAGTCATGATCGTGTCAATGTCATTAGTATATGTAGCAACAATCTCGTTTGGGTTTGCTACAAATTTATACCTTGCAATAGGGGCCAGATTTCTACAAGGACTTTTCAATGGTGAGTAATATGACAATTACTTGTGAATTAAGAGAAGGAAGCATTGAGAGTCTTGTTAACTTACTAGTGAATCTTTAAAAATGCAGTCCAGTTAATAAAGAAATCTGTTTAATTATAAAAATATCAATTATAAAACTACTTTCCAAATACTGCTATAGATGGAAGCTGTTATATCAAATTCAAATTGTTCGACCGCAGTCGAGGGCGACCTGAAGGCGACCCAAAGGCTCCTTTTTGTGTGGCTTCTGCCCGAAAGCAGGGAGGGGCGCCACTCCTCTTTCTTGTATTTCCACAATTTGACCCATTATGAACTGGTTTCCATTTGCCAACCCCGGAAGGATTAGCCGCTGGGTTGGAGGCCAGCTTGATGGCTCAGTTTATAAGGTAATTGTTGAAACAGGCAAATTTTCAAATCGCCCTGAGTGCGATTTAAACCTAGAACCTTCTGCACTCAAAGCTGCAGACGGAACCACCGAGCCATTGCGTAGATGGCGAAGTTGTTAAAAGCTAGTCAAATATGTATAACCAGTTTATAGTAGGGGCCTATATAATGATTTTGGCTAAATGTGAGATTTTTGCTGAGTACTTGAGGATGTTGGAGATTGAGAATAACGCCTGCCCTCTCTACACTAATATCTGGTGATCATAATCAAGACATTTTGTTCCTGTAAGTGTTCAGTTGAAAACACTGAAAAGTTGCAATTTCAGAGACGTAATTTTTTCCAGTAAATTTTGATGAGGTTTTTATCAGGTATAGTCTGTCTACTATTAATCCAACAGTAATTTGATTCATAGTCTTGTGCTTCATAGAGCTGATAACAGACAAGAATAAGAGGTAGCCGGAAGGAACGTGGATCGTAATACGAGAAGCCACATATGTAGACACATAACTTCTAGCGGGCTGCTTGTAGCCTGGCTGTAGGCTAACGTTGATTGAGGGTCAGATCTGTTTTGCCTGCAACCTATTGTACCAATTAAATTAAAGAACTGCAGCAGCGTTCTTTCCACGAAGATTGGAGCCACCAAGCGACTTGACTGTTTAGGAATGAAAATAAGCTATGCAATAATCTGTTTGGTTCAGTAGTAGGAATGCGTTTCAGTGGTTCCAGATGAGATAGTTCTGAAGCTTTGTCATTAGGAGAGTGTTTGTCATCCATTACTTTTAAGCTAGCTGCATTTGCAGCTCTAAAGCTAGCAACCGCTTACTTTCGTGGTTTATCAGCGTAAAGCTTGAGATGGTGACCGCTCTAAGGAAAAAAATGGACATAAGAAAGGTAGCGCTCTCCCCTGTGGGTAATCTAGATGTAAGAACGTCGAGACTAACAAGAAATATGATTGCAGGAGACGCTCTTACGAAGAAAGCAATTTTTGAAGAAATAGTAGGACATTACTCGGGATAAAAATTTGGGAGAAGAATAAGGGAAGAGACATGCATATTCACCACTGACAAAGAAAATATTGGCCATTCAAAACTAAAATTGTAGACTCGAACTTTATCTCTGGAAAAGAATCCTGAACAGACAAAGCCGCTGCTTAAACTTTTCTGATCAAGACTTTTGGCTATTAAATTGACCCCCTATTTGTCTTTGTCTATTTGTTTTCTGCCTTGAGTTTGTTCCTTTACATCATCTGAAGACCTATGAATATGTCTTCACTTCATTAAAGAGATTCATCAATTTCAAAGATTCGTAGAATAACAAAGGTAACATGTCATTGTCGCATAAAATAACTGCTGGAGTTGTTGTATTGCCTTCTTCCCACGCTCTCTCTTTGTATCTCATACAATTCTTCCTATTTTCTAAATTCCCATAGGTAGGTAGATTAACTAATGATCACTGTAATAATTTAGTTTTTCAATACATTTTAGATAAATGCCACTTAGATAACATTCTTAAATAGCATTTTGTGTAGTCCAAAATAGTCCAAGCTTTTCTGGATCATTTTCTATGTAAATAACTTAACAGAAAGGCAAAAACAATGAAATTTGCAACTGGGAATGCTTCGCTATGCAGTTGTGTGGGGGTATTCATTGAATTATTCCTTAACCTAAGATGGCTTTTAAGTAGGTCGTGTTTCATATTAACAGTTGTTCTCAGTTGTTACGTACGATTGTATTATCTTATGATAGCATCTATGATTTGTGAAGTACGAAAATGAGGAAAGAAGAGAACTTAAAATTTTTAGTCTCAGCAGAATGCCATAGACAGCTTTGTATTTCTTAGAGAATTTACAATTAATATCTTTTACTTACATATATGACATTTATTTTTCTTTGACCAGGGGTTGTTGTTTGTGGAAGAGCTGCTTTTGTGGCAATTTGTGATGATACCAATCAGGTAAGACGTGTGTGAAAATTTATTTAATAAACAAATGTTGACACTTCTTCATGGGACTTTTGCAATTTAACAAAAGCAGGTTTTAGGAGCTGCTTCAATACTAAGACAGAAGGATTTGTTACATATATTTAGCAAAACGTACCGCAAGGTGTTGATAGTGTTGATAAAATTACTTAGACTTTCCTTTAACGACTATTAAGGTATATATACTATACATAAATTTGCCATTAAAATGCATTTCAAATCTTGCCAGATCGGGGTTCGTCATCAAAGAAATGCAACGCATAGGCACAGTTTGCGTTAGTGAATTCTTGTTACTACTTAAAAGCTTTTTTCATCTGACACTCCTCAGAGGACAAAATTGTCAGAATATGAAATTGAAAAGGGGATAAAAAGTCTTATACCCAACTGTGTCTTCATAATAGCCAATCAGAACTCTGAATCCCGGATTTTGATTACAGTGACCGATCAGTGTCGGTGGAGCGTAGTGGTTAACCGAAAAGGCCCAATAAAAAGACAAATTCCTTCTGTCTACAAAGCAACGGTTTTCTTCCTCTGATGTGGACTGATTTTAAAACGGTCAAGTAAAAGGCAGACCTAGCTTTACCTATTATAAGGAAGCGGGCATCCTTATACATTTTCGCACAGTCTGGGTTTTGAATCAAGTGCTACCATATTGCAGAATCACATTGCTTATCAATGTTTTTGTTTTTTCAAACCCGAGGTAGTCGATTCCCTGTAGGAGCCGATGCCTGACAAATACAGGAAGGAACTTGCTGTTGAACTCTGCCAACTAACCTCAAAGTCATGCGGCCGACATAGCCATACTCCCACTGGCAAGAAAGTGAAGAGACAGCTATCCTGCAATTTGTGGAAGGCACAGGGTCTTTGTGGCTAGTTATTTGAGAACGTTCTCTTACAGGCATAAACAACGCGCAAAAACAAAAGCGCAAAAACACTACTCTACAGCCTTTTTGATCTGATTTGCGAATCGAAGCAAAACGTTACCAAGCTATCTAGCTCAAAAATGTGTTTCATTAGAAAATTGCGATAGATGACTTATAAATATATCTAACCTTAATGGTGAAATCGACGATATCTTCGGGATAGACGTTATACGGAAGAATCTGCTTTAGTGAATCGATTTCTGGTTTTAATTTGTCTTCTGAACAAATCATGAGTGCACGGTGAGCCAGGGTTTAGATGAAGAGTTAACGGAATTCATTTCAACTTCAGAGAAAGGCTTGTGTTTTGTTAACTGAGCACAAAGAATTTCAAACTCGGTGAAAATTTCTCCTCTTCCTACTGAAGACTGGAGACCATTCTGGATGATCAATTTCTCGGCGTCCGAAAGCTAGACTAGAGAAGTAACTAGAGAAATTATAAATGTGGTTTTTTTCTATCACAAAGCATATTGTCTAGTTCTTTCTTAGTACAAAATTTGACTGACAGCTAACTGACGAAATAAATAGGAACAAAATCAAATTTTATCTTTTTATAAGGCATGCAGGCGGCAAATTAGTAAAATAAGAAAATGTCTTTCATTCTTTGATATAGTTTACTTTTCTCGCTACATTTTAAAACTTGTCAGCGGATAGAGAAGAATTGAGGAAAGACAAGAAGGAATAAATCAATAATACAATCTACAAGAAGGAAGAAATCAATAATACAACCTAACTGAATTCATTTTCTATGCCAATAAACACATGGCCATTTTCAAGCCCTGCTTACGGGACCATCCAATGCGGGAATACGAAATGCCTTTATACGGGAATACGGAACGCCTTTATATGGGAAATTGATAGCATATCAACCTGGGCATCTCTGACTGGTAACTCTAATTCCCTCATCGTAGGCTGTTGGAGTATCATTAGTGGTATCGTCTTGGAACGCAGCCTTGGTATTAGGACCAGCAATTGGAGGTAATATCCTACTTAAGCCTTTCATACTCACTGCAGACTTACGTCAGTTACTTTTAGTGATATTAACACAGTTACACAGGCAGGTAAATATGCAGGATAAACTCGAGATTTACAAATAGCAAAATAAGCCTTGGAGTGCCACGTATATGGTTCACGTTGTACGCAAGCTAGGAGTGATAAACATGGAAGTAATTCCATACACGACTGTTGCGATCTGCAGTTGAGTAAATCCTATGTAACTTAAGTTGAATGTTGTTAATAAGATCCACCTTCTCTTTGTAAATATTATTATTATTATTATTGTTATAGTAACATCTATGTTTACATCATAAACAGAATGCTAATCTTGGGAAAACCCAGAGTAATGCAGGCGTGAATCTAAGGGTGTGAAAAAGGGGAATGCATTCACTACTCTCAAGTAGCCATATATACATGTGTAGCACTAAAACGCATTTTCGTTTACGTTTTAATAATTGCAAATCACAGTTTAAGAACTTTGTTAAAAACCAGCTTTAAATAAAGAAGCAGTGCCGCAAAGTGGTTTGTTCGAACATGTTCAAAGTATAGGACATAAGGGAATGTGAGGCTGGGAGTTTCGCCTTATGGATGAAGCCGGAACGGAAAGTGACCTTCGTAAATAAGAAATGTTTTGGCAACACAAGTTAGAAACGTTGAACGAAAAGTCCTTATCGAAAGAAAAATGTTACTTGTGTGAGCAGTGATCCTATGGCTGGTGGTTGCTACTGCGCGTCTCATCGCGTGGCTAATAGCAGGAAACTGCTATTGTGGCAATTTTTGCCTCGGCTTAAAAGCGAGGCTGTGATAGGTAGCGGCTAGAAGCTTGTTGACTCATTGTCTTTCCGTTTAAAATTTCCCAAGGCTTTTCATTCATCTGACGTCTGATGGTTTTGTTTCAAGTATAGCATTTGAGACTAGGATATGGGATTTTTATTATATTTTTGAAATATGAATTTTTATATCTAAATAACAGTTTAGTATTTAAGGCACCCTCTTCGCCATTGTAGAAGTGAACTAGAAGAAGGCAATAACATTTTTCAAAAGCTATTAAAACGTAATTTATCAATGGTTTACGTATATATATATATACACGTATATATATGTGCGTGTGCGTGTGTGTACCGCTGCTAGGCCGTTATTATAATGCTGTTACCCTAATTTACTATGGATATCCATTGCCCTCAAAATAACCTAGATGCGCTCCCGATTTACTCCATGGTGCATTGATTCAACAATGGTGCTGGTGCATTTTACCTATTACTACCTATGTATTTAGTGTAAAATCAATAATTGATATCATAACAGTGCTAATTATTATTCAAAGTTTGATCATTTCATTACAACAGGATTTCTTTCGGATCCGGTTGAGAAATACCCTTCAGTTTTTGATCATGGTAAGTTTGTACTATCTCCTGGTACGACTATCGTAAAAATAGCTTTAATGTCTATTGTGACAAAGTTCATAAAACAAAAACAAGGCGTCATATTGATAGTAATAAAAGGCTACCATATAGTGCCAGTTATAATCATTTGGAAAAGACTGACTGATGTGTATTTTCCTTGTGCATTTAATCAATAACTTATAATCGTTGACAAATACCACTAGCTTTAGAAATGTTGGAAGTTCAGTTTATTGCTCTACATATGCCTTAAGAATTTTTAGCAGTAACGTTATTGCTAAAAGGTTTGGCAATGGTCTACGCCCCAAGCAATTGCAGGTGTAACCTCAACGAGAGCATCTATTTTAGTAACACTGTCGTTACATTCTATTAAATTAATTGACATGTAGCAGACCCTCTTGTATCTAAACAAAAACTTAATTGAACTGAAATCTTAAACCTATTAAGGCTGAACTTTTTAATGCCCGTGTTATTCTGGGGCGAAGGGGGGAATTCTCGAATTGGAGCTTCTTTGTAATAACTCTCTTTACTTTTGTTATTATGACATAAATCGTGACTATATATAAGTTTAGACTGTATGTAATAGATAAAAGGGTAGCTATCAGTATGTGTTATGACGTCATAGAGATGCATTATGACATCATCATTTATGAACAGTGGTGCCATTTAGCTAAGCAACTTTACGTGCCAGGAGCATTTAATGAATTCCACTGCCTTGTAGCAGCTTCCTTGCTTCATGGCTTGAGTTTTGTCCCAATACTCTGTTCTACACTGATGAGCCATCACAGGTCTAAATATAACTGCCTTCAGATTGAGTACATTGTACATATGTATCAAATATCTTCGTACATATCGCATAGAAAACGTTTCTACGCAGGAATAAAATTATTTATCAGGACTGATGTGATGAACGTAAAGTGTAACTTTAATGAAAACCTCTGCCCTTAATGGCGGCAATACAAGGAGCGGTGTAACTAGCACATAACGAGAAATAGTGTCCTACAGTACAAACACAGTTTAGGTTATGCCCTCTGTTAATGATGACAGGATATCTACAACGACTGGTAGACTAATTGACAACCTCCTTTGCCACTCTAGCTTCTCACAGGTTCTTGAAACGAGAACCAAGACCTGATATGTAAACGTTGATCCTCATGGAGACGTTCCGAGAAGCTTGGAGGACAAATCAGCCCATTCCCTTTCTATATTGTATATTGATCCCTACTCAAATATTGTATACTAAATTATACTAAGAATTGCATTAAAATTACTCAAGTAAACTTACACAGGAGAACTTGAAAATTCCCGTTGTGCATGCAATAAAGATTAAATATCAGTTATCATAAAATGTCTTTACTTTTACGTTTACGACTAATTCTACCTTATGAAATGTATGTATTGCACAAACGCATGTATCAACTTATTGCTGCAAAACTGCTAGTCTTTGCCAACTCTTTCTAATCATCTGTCCTAGGGATAACCCAAAACCTATTAACACCAATCCGTTGCCTTTTATGCTTGCAGAATGTATACTTACTCTCTTTCTGGTTACAGGTATCATCGCTAAATTTTTTCTGAAGTTTAGGTTCTTGCTACCCAACCTTTTTCTGTCCGTGCTGTTTCTAATTGCAATAACTGGACTTTACTTTATCTTCAGAGAACCTGACGTGAAAAGGTATGAAGGCATGTATTATTTTATTAATGTGTTATTTTTTGATACACGGGTTAGAAGCAGTGTAAAAATAAAGTAACAGTTAAGAGAATTCTTCCTCAACCTTTCCGTTGCCTGTAACCAAAAGGTAATAAATGTTTTACGAGGATACTAAAAAGATAGCCCCTTGCTCTTTTCTGGCAGTGATTGTGGTCTAATCTATGTTCTAGCCTATTAAATATGAAACGAAAAAACACTAATCAAGAGGGTCATTTGTATATCTTGGTTGCTAAAGAGAAACTGACATTATGTAGCTTATAGAACCTTTAAGCATCCAAAGACGTTGGAATGTTTGTTGTAGTTAATTGTTTAGAATGGTATCCACCTTATCATTTTTCGATGAATAAAAAACGGAAAGGACCCAAAACGACTAAACCATGCATGACACAGTTCCGGATCAAAAAGACACGAAGACTGACGTTGAAATACAATCGATTTACAACAACACTCAATCTAGAAAGGCAGAAAAACACTTTAAAGTATTTTATACAAATAAACTTATATTGCGACTTGTCAAGCCAGACTTATTCAGAAGAAGGCTAACTTGACAAGCCACAATATAAAATTTTTGGTATAGAAATACTTTATAATCTCATTTTTTTCTACTTTTCCTGGACCAGCTTTTCTTTTATAAAACCACTATCTATTCATATTTTGAATTACGTTTCTGAAAATATTTGAGAAACATGTACCGAAATAGAACTATTACTATTTTGCCTTAAAAATCTAACCGCTATATCCTTCGACATCTCCAGACCAGTCGTGCAACATCGTACAACCTTACTCTTAGTATAAGGGAGGTCTGGTAGAGGCGGTTCTTAAGTGGAAACAAAACCAAGTGAATGAATGTATTCAGTGTCAGGGTCTTGTCTGTGGAACAAGTTAAGAATTTTTTTGTTTAGCTGTGTTTGTGGATCAGGTAACAGAATCGACAGTGAGTTCAAATATCAGGAGCGGCATAACTTTGATGAAGCAGCAAAATATTTTTGTAGTTTAATAGGGAAAGTTTTGAAAAAGAACAAAGAGGAGGGTAATGAATAAAGAGTCTTGTATAAAGACTGTAAGCCAAATTTGAAAGTGGATCAGGCGAAAGAGTCGAGTTCTATCGAGAGGCTTAGCCCCTGGATAAATTTCTTGGATCATAAAAGAGAACCTTGAGTAGGAAACCTGTCAACGGAGAAGGAGAATTCTTGAATGGTGTGGGCATGTACAAAGGAAAATAACATGTTCCCAGTGAGGCAGACCGTAGAGGAAATACAAGATGTTAAGATATCAAAAGGCGAGCCACCTGTGTGCTGGTAATTAATAACCGAGTAGCTTGGGGGGAGGGGGTACAGGCTCAGAAAGGGGTGATACAGCTTAAAGATTAGTAACAGAGGACACACTGCCTAGCCACTGCATCTATGCGTGATAGAATCCCATCTGGAGCCCTATGACGTTAAGGAGGGTGATGATTATCATGGTGATGAAGATTATGATGATGATGATGGCGAATATGACTATGATGCTGATGATATAAATGATATGTGATCTATGGATAAAATTGTGCTCAATACACTGAGACCGCGTTTACACGAGAGCGGATTCAAATGGATCCGTACCCAAACTGGTACGGATCGGCCTTGTGTTTACACGAGACCTAGTGGATCCGATCCCATTTTCATCTGCTATCCGTTCTCGCTTGGGATTGCTTTGAACACTGGTCTCGTTTGGCTCCGATACCAGACAGGTTTCGTGTAAACGCTTTAGATCGGACCCAAATGGGCTCTGATCGATATTGAGGTTACAAAATTTCCAGTATGAGATATATTCCCCATTTGTGATCCCGTTCTTTTGGCGCCAAATTTGATATGCAAAACATCTCAAACAAAACGAAAGTAAATAAAACGTTTCTCTTCAAAATTTTACCACTCAGGATTTCAATCAATTATGGCAACTGATCAGACAATGGGAAGGACATTGTTCAACAGGACGGATGAGGAGACTGCTATTCTCCTTAAAGTAGTATCAGATTACCAATCAAACAACTTGATATGGTCTACTCTTCCCGCCAAATTTTAAAAGCTATTCCCTACGCATGCGCTTTCAAGCGGATCCAAATGGATATGATCTCGTCTAAACGTATGTCAGTTTTGGATCCGTACCCGTGTAATCGCCTGCATAAACGAGCACGGATCCAAATGGATCCGCTCCCAGATGGATCCGATCTCGTATAAACGGGGTCGGAGTTCTTACTAGGTGTTTTATATCTCATCTTGTATTTCTGGCATGTTTTTAGTAGATGTTTAGTAACCTTATCTCTGTCCCTGTATAAAGCAATGAAGGGAGGACAAAATACAAAATGCTAGATGATACTGAAGAAGCTGAAGGTGAAGAAGCTGTAGAAAACAACCTCAAAGAGGAGGAAAGCGAGGACAGACCAACGTCTGGTGTAAGCAAATGCTGTGAACAAATGAGAGAAACTACTCTGTGGTTTCTTATAAGGTAAGAGAAGCCTTTTCTCGTCTTAAGGAGGACTAACACTCTGTTAAAGGTTGGCAACTCAAAGCACTTGGCTACTGAGCGATAACTGGTTGATGAAAAATCAAATAGTGCCTTATTTCAGAAAAATTATAAGATCCAAATGGAGGCAATAAAAATGTGGGCACAGCTTTCATGTTTGTCATGCATATAAAGCTAGAGACAGCTTTTTAGGTCAAAGGTAAGGTTTGGAAATTTTAGTCCAGTTCCATCGCCTAGTTAAGTGAACAGGCACATCCAGACATAATCAAAATAAAAAACTACGTAGGGGGGAGAACTACAATGGATGAATAAATTTTAGGGTAAAATAAAAGTTGGAGCCTTGTGGACTCCCGTAAATCAGTCTTTGCTGGATATCATTAAATCGTTACATGGAAGTTGTTGCGACACTCGATTAAATTTCTCTCTATCTAAGGGGCTTCAAATGGGATTTAAAATGTTGTCAATTTAATTAGGTATGAAAAATTATGAAGAAACTACAACTCCATTTACGTTTATTCATCATCTATTAAGATAATCTAAAGTCATATTTTACAGAAAACAATCTTTCACGAGATGAGTTCCTTTATGTGTCGGCAAATCTATGGTATAAAATTTAGAAGATGATTTTTCAAAGATGGACTCTATTTGATCTGTACCTGGACGAGATGGGGCGGAGGGGTTAGTCTTTGCGTTGCCCTATATCTCTTTTGATATATCAAGAACGACTCTACCAATTGTTTTGAAACTCCATTGTTTTCCTCAAACCGATTTCGATGTTTATTTAAGATTGTTCTAATGTCAAAATTAGCCGCAACAAATTGCAACTGACAAATCACATAAAATGCCTATGGGCAAAACCACAAAGGAGGTTAAAAAATTTTGTTAATGGTGCAGAACGATATATCGAGGTAGCAAAAAAATTTATGATCAGAAAAGCTTTTTTCGTTTGACACCCCTGAAAGTACAAAATTGAAATTAAAAAGGAAGCTAATGAAACTAATTGCCAACTATGCTAAAAATCATCTTTTAAACACAGAATGTTGAGCTTATTTTAAGTTCTGATTGCCAGCGACATTCATTATTGGTTTTAGAGTGACGGAGTACTTGTGAAATTTCCACTAAACTTTGACGTCATCATCTCCAATTCCATAAATAGAGGGCTTTTTCTGAAGCTGATAGATCAATTACTAATCCAACATTTTTCATGTCCAAGTGACAAATCTCACCGAGTTATAAGCGGCAGGCCTCCTAGCTCTCTTTTCCTCCGGAGAATATCAAAATTTTCCTTTTCAAACAGGGTAAAGACATAAAACTTGACTTGCATTTTCTCATGATGCTTTAGTGACATCCTATCGACAAAAACCTGGGGCCAGACGAGTGGAAATGTTTTAGAGATTGCAACATTTCCCAGCTAATAATTTTTGAAAGCTCCAAAACTGCTAATTATTGCTTTTAGTACAAATTTCAATATGTTTCTTCTCAAGAATCTGATGATTGAACTGAGAAGTAGGTACTTGATTGTGTAAATCGTTCAAATATATTTGCCTGCTGTTTTAGTGAAGCCTAAATGCCTTAGTTACTTTAACAATATAACAAGGCCGTACATCATGTTTCTTACTAGTGGTGAAAAGAAGAAAAAGCTATCGGAATTTCTTGCTAGACAGCCCATCTCTTAGTAAATTGAATATAGTGTTTCCTCTCCTTAATCTGAAAACCTTTTGTGAGTTGTTTTATCTATTTATCTTGATTTCATCCATTTTATATGTCATTCAGAGATCCATACGTATGCGCATCCGTTGCCCTGTTTGCCATGGCTGGCTTCACGACGGTGGGTTTTAATGAACTAGCGTCACTTTGGATGGCCACTGGAATATCGTTAGGTAAAGCATAATATTTGTACTGTTTTACTTTGACTTTATTTTAATTCGTTTGTGCTCTTATGAAAATGTAAAATAGTTTTTAGTACGTCATATCTATTAACTTCCAGAAGAAAAGAAGGAATGTACATCTGCATGTTAGTATGTAAGCATAGGTGTATTATGTACGTATGTGTGTATGTGGCCGTGTGGTCTAAAGGCTTGCTTTGAAAACCACCGAGCAGGGTTTGATTCCAGCGCTGGGAAGTTTTGACCAATGATATTCTAGTTGAATAGAATGTCATTGGTTTTGACAACTTCTCTTTACCATAGTCACGAGCCCCACTCAGTCCATGTGAGTGAAATTGGGGAGACGGAAACTCACGAAGCCCGTCGGATGGATTGTACCTGTGTTTGGACAGCCCAGCCTTGTAATACATATGTCACGCTGAACTTTCTTGAAGAACACGTGAAGGGTACAAGTGACTGTGGTCTACTCAGCCACTTTAACTCTAATTCACAGAGTCAGTTGCTCAGCTGATCGAACAGTTGAGCTCTTATGCGTCGGTTTCAACGGGAGAATCCATCATGTATCCACTATTAAGTAGTTATAGAATGTTGATACTATAGGGACAGTATTTTTATAGACAAATTACAACGAATAGTATCGATCAAACCGAGTAATATCTAAAAGATGCAAGTAAAGTCGAAATCTTATTACAAACGTGATTGGGAAATGCATTGCGATGCAGAGAGTCATCATGAGTCAGGTGCTGAGTAATATCGTTCGCACATCTTGAGTTTAGAGAGAACTTTGATTCTTGCGTTTTAGTTCAATACGTGTTTGCTATCGTAACAACAGAGTAGTAAACTGATATTGACTATCAACTTAGTGTCTGACGGAATGGTAGGATCCTAAACTTTCTGAAAAAACGTCATCTATTTATAACATATATTCCTTTGCTGTATTCAAAGATAAGGTCTCCATTTCTTGTATCTAATAGAAACAAAGATTTATTAGTTATATCTTTCAACTTTTCGCTTGACCCCATCAAAATGAAAACAGAAGTCTCTGTTAGTTCAGAGGGCCGCGAGCTAGCAAAAGGTAGTGAGCTGGGTGACAAATGCGTCGTATGAAGCATTCCATCTATAGCAAGCGTAAGGAAAAATCACATCTAGTATAAATTTTTGCTGTAGTCCTTGAATGAATTTCGTGCTTATTGCAAGAACATATCCTTAGATGTCTTCAACGTAAACATTGCGAAATCTAATACTGCGAGCGTTATATTAAACGTTTTATTCACTGAAAATATTAGTACTGTTCATGCTTAGAGTTACGTCTTTGTCTTTTCAAAGACATAAAAATTGTCATACGTTTCTGTTTCCCCAGGTGGGCTCAGCTTCGATACAAATCAAATTGGAATTGCAATTGTTATACCTGCAATATTAAGTGTCACCTTTCAAACTATTATTTTCGCAAGGGTAAGTGTGATTGAATAGTTCTAAATAATGTGATCTTGGATGAATCATTGCAGTAAAATTACTAAAGTCCCACAAGTCTATCTTAGTATCAAATGATGTCAATGGTGATGGGTGCCGGAAAGATGTTGGGTTGTTGATGACTGAAAAAGTGTGTTGTTTTTTCTATTTTTGTTTCCTTCAATACGTTGCCTTCTTAAATGTAGTTCGAATGAAAGTTTAAGTGTATAGAGGTGTTTGAATATTTCATATTATGGTTAGTGCACAGTGCATCCTTATGGAGTGCGGTAGGTTGTGCTTAGACTGTAATCTCATTGTATTTTTTATATTAATTTTTCCCTTCGTTGATCAACCATCTTTCGTAGTTGACTTATGTAGAGTGTTGTGACTTCGTCAGTATTTGTAACTATGTCAAATGGCGCAGTACATACCCCTGGGAACATCGATTAGGGGTTGCAACCAAAATCAACTTTTTGTATGCTGTGACTTTAACTTTCGCGTTGTTCAGATACAGAAGTCGTTATTGTCGATTTACCATAGGATTAATGCAGTGTGATATCTACTCTTTTAGCAGCATAAACATAAGATTTGCAGCGTTACACACTTTTTGCAGTTGCCAGGTAACATTTGAGAGTTCGGTGTGTTCGTAGATCAGATGTCAATGACACGTTCGGAAGCGGACGATTTTTACTTTTGTAATTTTTTGTTAAACAACAATTATAACTTCAAGTATCATTGCAAAAGAAGATCATAGATTCGAATTTCGATACTCGATATTTCGATATTCCTTTCTAATACAATTAATGCATCAGAATCCACTATTATTTACCTATATTACTTGCAAACTATTCATTTTTGTTCATTTTTAGGTAGAAAGAAAATTTGGTGCAATAATCGTAAGTATCCATAATAAATTGAGGGGACAAAGATTTCGCCATGGATCAAATTTCATTATCTTACAAACTGTGTGGTGGTAATTATGTCATGGTCAGAAACAATTTGTCACTAGAATTATCCAACGTCGTATTTTCTTTACCTTAGGTGTCATTTTACTAAATTTGCTATAAGTGAAAAAGCGGATGATGATGACATTAGAGAGCTATCACGTTTTGTTACAGCTGCAATAAATTTGTTACGATGTATAAACGAAGTTTAAACACATTGCAGCAAAATTAGCTACTTTCTAGGGTCATCTGTTTTCCAAAATCTGAAGATTTTACTAGTAATAAGTGCCCATGCCCACTTATTCACGTAAATCGTCACGATTCCTTTTCTTCTGCGTACGAACGTTCTTGCAATATTTTATGGAATAGAACTATCGTTGAATATTTCTTCTCTTTTAGACGTTTCAGATATATGCTGCGATAGTTTTTTGTTCCACTGTACCCTTCGGAGATATCAAAGAAGCACAAAAAAGGTCAGCAATTTTTACTTTACTTACCATAACGTTCTGCAACAAGTTTACAGTTTTAGATGCGGAAACGTGACAAATATATCTTATGAATGTAGCGTATGTATGTTTATAACATTAAGGGACCTTTATACTGGTATTTAGCCAAGCTTTGGTAAACAAAATTACATACACCAGGGATGGGAGGGCTATTGCTATCAGGAAATTAACATTGAACCCAAAATATGGCTTTTTAGGTTGCTTTTTAGTTGCATATGTTCCTGTACTTATATTTGTTCATAACATGTTACATGCAGCAAAGAAATTTATATTAGACTGGAACGTCCTAACTGTAATCACGTCATTGACCATAGACGATAACGTGAGAATAGCCTTTACGACATCAGAATTTTTCATTATTTCCACGCTGCCACCCGTAAACCTAATATTTTACAATGCTGTGTGAAGGAAACTAAGAAGCACCACAGATTTTAAAGTGGTAATATTGAGAGGCAAAAAAGTTCTTCTTTTGGCTTTACAGAGGCATTTAAAAGCCTGTCCTGTTAGGGATAAAATTAATTTTATTTTAACTAGCACTGGAATTGTTACATTTGAAAGTATCAAGTTCTCACAACAATCACAATAAGCCATGTAAGAGTGTTTCAAGCACATGGGACTAATTAGCATGATTCTCGAACAACTTGCCTCACTGCATGGGAAAAAAGCGTGTTTATGATTGCAAAATATGCAATAGTTGCACACACCTGGAAGCAACTTCATGGAATTTGACCAAACATAATTCACGTGTGCTTTACTAATACTAGTCAGTTATGACCCACTCAAAACCATTGAAAATCACTACTCATATTAGTCTTTCCAACAGAGCTGTTAGCTTAAGCCGTATTAAGAACATCAGCCATGTGATCAAATCTTTCCATTTTTAGTGACATTTGTCTATTTTTGCTGGGGAGTTTTAAAGTGTTATAAGCGTCAATACGTCGACTATTATAGGAAACTTGTAAAGCATTGCCTTTAAGACGTTTCCAAGTAAATTACAAAGGACGTGAGATGCAAGGAAAGAAATGCTATCGATTTGGACACCTTAGACACTTCCAACATGCTTACTCTAAACAGCTGTGACACAAGATTCTAAGACAACAGGAGTTTTGAGACAGTTTTGAGCCAAACAAGTGAAGCGTGAACGTCAGGGCTCACACGATTTGAGGATGACAACAGGAGGACCAATGCTTATCGGGAGAAGTCAAATAAAATTGGCAAATAGAAGCAGCAGCTAAGTTTATGTTTAAATTAACAATGGATTGTCAGTTTCCTTTGTCGCAGAGCAGTTTACAGTGAAAACGTGCAATCATTGGAGTATCGTGGAGACCTCAAGCCAACTATGATAAAACGTCATGGAGGTAATGGACTGAGAATACTTTATCATTGATTTCTGAAAGCGGGTATAATGATAGAAGGGAATCAAAGATTATGGAACATTAATTCTGAAGGGCACATCTGTATTACGAAGAAGAAGGACAAGAATCCCTACGTTGATGGAAGGCAATGCCCTGGGCCTCCTTTCTACGGACAGTAGATCGTGATGCAATCAAAATTACCAATATAAGGTTGGAGGTTGCCTTGGTTTGCCTTGGAAGTCGAAGATGCGTTAGATTTTTTGCCAACTGTCACCTGGATGTTCGTGTACGTGGCCCGACAATGCATGGCTGTATCCTAATTACGCCACTAGAGTCTATCTTGCCAGAGCACTTCCAAGTATCAAATACATTAGTTGATGCCAAAAAGAAGGTATTCCCTTTACATATAGCAAATAAAGCCTTAAAAGATGTCCGGATTTGAACTTAGACTCCATTGGACAGTTACGAGAAGTACAGAATAAAGAGAAATAGCTGACTTCGATGTTGAACCAGAACAACATGATTGTATCCTATCACGAGACCACTAGCAAACATGAAACCTCAGATGTGGAAAAGAAAGTGTCAATGGTGCAGGTATTAGCAGTTCTCTAGAACCAAGAGAGAGAAAAGTAATAAGTTACTCTAAAAACACAGACATGTATTTTCAGTTTTCAAGGACACACAAAAGGCCAATTTTTCTTTAATGAGTTTATATCCTAGGCCATGAGGTATCCGCAGGTGGAATTGGACTTGATCCATGTGACATGTTCCAAAGACTAATAAGGGATTAAGATCATTCCCAGGCTTTCCTATGTATTACAGTAGACTTTTACCAGGCTTTTCACAAATAGTTCAGCCTCTATACAGCCTGAAGGCCGAATTCTTTAACAACAGATAGCTGCAAGCAAACCTAGCAACCCCCTCTGAAAAAGTCCCTACTTGAGCAACCTAAAGTGTTTATTTCAATTCAGAGTACAAAAAAGTGATTTTTTGACTGTGGGTTGTAGCACCCTCCTACTTCCCTTTCTCATGATTTTGTACTGGACGTTGTTCGTTAGTTTCATGTTACCAATTTAACAGAGTGTGTTCTTTTTACCTGCAGCTCCTTACTTCTATGGATTCTCCTAATAAGCGTGTCTTCACTTCGAATGACCGCAGATGTATCAATGCGAACAGCAACAGCTATGTTTGTCAATAATTCCGTATCTGTAAGTAAAGCTGGCTCTGTAAATGGCTACGCCTTTACAATGCAAGAACTAGTAAGGTAAGAATGGCCATTTGTTTCTGATTGATTACATGATTTGTTACTTACGTATCTCCATTGACATTACACTCTTTGTTTACCAGTTCTAAGTATTCCCATGAGAGTAGTTCATGGATATGCATGAAAACATGTGCACTAATTGCTAAAGGCTGAGACCATTATACTTCCTACACCCATTATGAGATATATATTTACATTTTATTGAAAACAACATCCTTTCCTATTCATGACCTCGTGGGTTTTGAAGTTACCGCTTCCCAAGGTTCCCTATGCAGCTCTTTTGAGCCCGCCGTTGAGTCAAGTTTTGGGGATCGGAATTTCTATTCAATGTAGTCATCGAAATGTAGGTCTTCCATCGCACACTACAACAAATGAGAAGCACTTCGTTGTATAGCGCAGAGATTCCTTGTTTATTATTTACACAATTAGTACTTTGGTGGTTAACTCTACACGACAGAGGTTCCTTGGCGATCGTCAAACCATCCAGAGAGGAGTAAAATTTCCTCCTGCCAGCTTCTAATGTGAAACTTCGTAGGCTCAGTAAATAAATAAAAAAACATGTTAGATGAGAAATGAGATTTTTAGTGATCAGGACGTTAATAAGAGAGAAGGAAAGGAAAATTATATTTGTTTGTTTATAAAAATTTAGGCTAATTACCATAAAGATGCAATGTTACAGAAAAGATGGCAATAAAATAAATACAGCATCTAAAGTTTATACAAAATGGTAGCATTATTATGATTGCCACTTCCACTAATTTAGTAATGTTAGTGGGACCTCATAAAGTTTAGTACGAAAATGTATCCGATAAATTGATGAGAATTAACAGCTTGATAGATATCATAATTTTTGAAGCACAAAATCATACTATTTAAAGTCTGGAAATATCCCTCTTAGAGTTTGCTTAATATATTCATCAACTTTTACATTTATTTCTTTATCTCCAGACTCGACCAGAAATGAATTTAATAAAAGTTTGAGAAATTAGAGATTGGCCGAATTTGTAGGTTTGGTGCACGGTTATTGCCATATTTGGTTGATGAATCAAGGAAACAAATTATGAGAAGATGACAAAAGCCCCTGGTGCCATTAGCTATTTTGCAAATATTTAAGCACTTGTGACTGCGAGAATAAGGCTGCCTTTCCCTTTCCACTATGGTGAACAAATGAGAATGTTGAAGAAACCTAACCGCTGAGCCATTAAGCCTTTCTAAACGAGTTTGCAGGGGTAAAGGCATTATTGCTACTATTGCATGGAGAAGGGAGTATAGCCCTATCAATACCCATTATGGAGAGGAGAAGCTTCTTTGTAAGAGTAAAGTTCTTTCATGCTTAACTTTTGATAGGTAAAAGTCAAGCTATAGTTATACGTAGAGACCTCAAATTGCGACCTCAACTTGTCTAACTTGATGTTATTTTAAAATAGGTAAAATGTTTTGATACTTAAAATAATTAATCAAGATGTTGTAACGATGAAAACTCAAGTTTGAGTTAACTTTCAACTTTCATATGATATTAAAAACATGATTTATAAAGATTGACTTCATTAGTTAACCGTTAAGACTTGGTCGAAGTCCATCACCCCTTTCCTTCTTTTGCGGTACCCTTGGCCTGTACTTTCCGTCAAGTTCACCCGCGATACATGTCATACATTTGTATGTCACTTGTCTTAGAATTTTTTTAACTGAAAATACACCATCAGTTGCTTTTCCCAAACTCTAAAGTCAGAACTCGTGGTTCGACGACTTTGTAAGCGTAAGAGAGGACTCTTGCTGTCCTTGTTTTCCATGTTCTGCTCTTGGAAATTGATCCTCTCCAATGCGCCAAATGTCATGATGAGTCATTACGTTCCAAGGAGAGGGGAAACACGAATTCAAATATTATTTTCTCAAACTGCTATCTCATCGCCTCCAAACACAAACCTCACTATTACACGCGTTTACAAAACTGTTTATATGTACAAAAGAGACTGGCACTAGTTATCTAAATATAAAAACTCTGAGACACGTGACATAGAAATGTATGACAACACACTCACTCAAATCGTCTCTTCTGTGTAACACTTTGCAACTTATACTAGGCTTCGGATAAAAGGGCCAGCTGTCAGTCCTTCCATACTGAAATCACATGACAGAAAGTGGCTAGTCTCCAAAATTGAGTAGGTAGATCTGCATTTCAATATCCACTTGTGGAAGATCGGGGGATAATTTGGCGACTAGAGAAACAAAGTATGTCATCGTAGTGGCTCATCTAGCTCAGTCGGTAGAGTGTGTGCTGTGAATGC
Organism: Carybdea cf. marsupialis auct. non (Linnaeus, 1758); assembly: GCA_010016065.2. Taxonomy (NCBI): domain Eukaryota; kingdom Metazoa; phylum Cnidaria; class Cubozoa; order Carybdeida; family Carybdeidae; genus Carybdea; species Carybdea cf. marsupialis auct. non (Linnaeus, 1758). Next base: position 27,146 of record JAAAKL020001863.1, read on the forward strand.
ATGGGTCACAGGTTTGAATCCTGATGGTGACATACTCTCTATTTATCTACCGTCTTTCAAGAGTGATCTTTTTAATTTCTCTATTCTCGATGATGTTTAGATATTGACCATTGGCAAAAAGCAGTCCGCAATTCCCCTCTCTTTTACCGTCTAAAAAGCGGTTAAGGGGCAATACAATCAAAATAGCGGCATAGTGATAGAGTGTCAGACTCACGGTCCGAGGGTCATGAGTTCGAACCTACCGTGAGCTTGCCTGCCACGATCCCGGAGCTTCTGACCTCTGTAATCTGCTCTCGTGAAGTGGGAAACTGTGTTTTTGAGAGATCGGACATATACAAGACTGCAAACAGGAATAGTTTGTCAACTGAAGAAGAAAAGTAACCCCGTTCCAAGTAGTGGCTTTGGCCTTGAGCAGGGTGAAAAAGCCTCTCTTGTAAAGATGATTCTCCATCTGCTCCTCTAAATCCAGAGCTTGCTGAATTAATCTCTTTAAATCCATTTAAGACACTGGCATAAAGCAAAGCCCTCTATCAACGAGGAGTTACCGCTTAGTACCTTAGTATACAATTGAGATATTTTGTGATTCTATAAGGCATGAATGTTTACATGCAGCCGAGGAGACAAGAGGGGACAGACAGTTCCTCGGAATCTCCGTAAACATCAGTATCAATGGTCAAATTTCACAACCATGACAGGGAAAGTTATAAAAATATAGTGATTTAAACATATTCAAGTAAAGTACATGCAAAACTATGCTGATGCATAACATAGATTATGGATGCATAGGAATTTACTTTTATCTTAATATTTTACTTCATCAGATCATTTGCACCGACGATTGTTGGCAGTGCCTTTGCATGGGGAATAAGCAAAGGAAAGAACATCATAGGATATCCAATGGACTTTCACATGCCTTTTTATATGCTAGGTGTTATTGAAATTATATTATTTTTCGTGTCGTTTTTACTGCCGAAGTCCTTGAATCTCCCTAAGGAGGCCAAGCATCTATGACGTAAATATTACGATCTAGCTATCTATCGCAATTTCGTACTCCTGTTTTCTTAACAGAATATATTAAGAACAATTATGTATTAGACATAAATATGCAGAAACCTTTATTTAAAGTATTTTTTACATACAGATTACCGAAGTTAAACGATGTGTCCTTGCCGGTCTCAAATTTTATGGATTAACATTGCATTAATATATAGAATATGAACGACATGCCTAGAATTTGCCGTTAACACTGTAATGCAAAAAAAGGACCAACACATAAGACGAATTATCGTGTGTATGCTTATGAATCAAGAATAAAAAACAACAAAGTGAGACCACTTTTGTCTATAGGCCCTCTCCGTCTTTTTCTTTGAATCGCACTGAATGAACAGAATACTACTCTCTGGTCTCTAGTAGATGTCCCCCCCCCGCCCCCCCCCCCCCCCCCCTCCTTCCTAAAAGTGTATCAACCCCCCCCCCCCCCATACACTCTCCACC
>JAAAKL020001864.1:0-28638 GCA_010016065.2 Carybdea cf. marsupialis auct. non (Linnaeus, 1758)
GTATGTTGATTTACTTAGTTACTCTACTTTATGTTAAAATGCTTTTCTTCTAAATATTTTGTTCTTATTATTATAAACTTAGCAAGGCAATACAAATACCGTTATTCAGGTATGGGTTATTAGTGCTTGTATTCAAAATAGTGATAAATCAGCCCCCCTCCCTCCCCCCCCAAAAATTTGCGACTTACCCCACAACCATTTTGTTCGGAGTAAGAGCCTGTTGTTAATGTGCTTCATTTTACAATGTATAATTGAGTGATGCAGGACCGTAGCAACAATTCTCACAAGGGGGAAGGGGCACACCATTACCAACTTTCAGGAACATCTATCTAAACTACAGTCTAACTAAATGCAACTCTAAAACAGTAAGTCTTAATATTTTATGCAGTGTCCCGCGGGGGTAATGTTTCTCGGTAGTGAGTTCCCATAGTGTTAGTGCAACTACGCTATATGTTGTCACCGTACGCTTTCGTTTTAGAGCTAGAGACATTGAGCAAATTTATAATTGCAGACCTTAGTGTTCGTAATAGCGTATAGGTTAACGTCAAGTTTAAAACTTATTCAGCCCTTTTTGGTTCAAGGCTTTATACGTTATAATCAAAATTTTTTAAAATAGTGCGCTGTTTGAGAGGCAGCCATTGTTGTCCTCTAAGAACATTGGTAGACTTCCTTGTCTGAGTAGCTAACCGAGCTGCAGCATTTTGAACAAATCGTAATTTTTTATTAAACAATATATGTATTCAGACAATGAAACGTATTGATCAAAGTCTGCCCCAATGTTTTTGTATAACTACTTCGAGTAACAGTGTCGCTAACTTTGATACAATGTAGACTTGGTTTTGTACGAAACTTCCAGGATAGAATCAGTAGATGTGTTTATTCTTTTTTAATTTCAGTTTACTAGTCATCATTCATTGATTAAGTGCAGCAACACATGCTTCGATCTTCTTGACAGCAGAGACCATATCCTCTGGAATCGAAGGTCGAAAAGAGACTTTCAGCTTTTTTCATCCGAATACAGGTGGTACGACATGTTGTGGCATTTCAGAATGCCTACTATAGGTGCTGTATATAGTAAACACAATAAATAGCCTAGTACCTAGCATTGGGGCACACCCGATTGATACAAACGAATAACATACGGTCGTAGAGATATGAACGAAACCAATTCAGTGTATTTCCTTTCATTTCAAATCTGTTGGATAACCTGGACCGGAGAATGTCGTGGTCCATGGTATTAAATGCCGCAGGTTCAACAGTAGTAGGGTAACCGAGGGTTGACGTCAATGAAGCGCAGTATATCATTTTGAGCTTTCAACAACGCTTATAAGCTTACTGATAGGCCTGATGAAATTATTTGTGGCAAGATAACTAAGTAAATGAGATACAACCACTTTCCCTGTAGTCATCAAAAACCCCATTAAAATAGACACCCGTCTTACATTCTCATATACATAAGTCTAGCAAGGACCACTTTAATAGGGGAGCAAAAGCTTACTCCTGTACCTCTTCCGGTATATACGAGTTCCTCCAGGTAATGTTGATGATGTTAGTGACGACAGAAATCGGACCTAAAAAGCATGACCTCTTTACCGAGGCTATAGTAACAGCGGCAACATTATTGTGGAGATAGGAGAGAAATCACAGAATTCTGACAAACAATGATCCAATTTGCTGTTAGAATTGTATTTTTACAATGTTTTTCGTGACAAAATTGGAAATTTGTTGACATGTTCGTTAGTAGATGAACATGACGGATAATTTACAAAAGGTTTGCGACGAAAAATTTTATTGATACTACGGATAAGTTCCTTCTGATTGGAATGGTTACTCTTATCATTGACTGATAACCATTAATCTTCCGTCGTAAATGAGGTTGATCACACGCTTGCATTGCTCGAGACATAAGTTTTCATCTATTTTCTGTTGTGATCGGCGCCACCAGCGTTCTAGCCTGCAATGTCTAGTCTTTTCAACAACAGTTTCTTTTGTGTAACACTAAGAGGAAGAGCCGATAGTAACATAACGCGTATTTACTGTAGCATGAGTATCAAAAAGAGCTGTTAAACACGATCGCATTCCTCAGCAGCTTCTACTACATTAATAATGTATCTTTCACCAACCTAGTATTCATGACATCAAGACGAAACTTGTCCAAATTTTACCTTAATCGATCAGTTGCATAACCGACTACTTCGTCGTAACGTAATGTTGTGTAATGATAGCCATAAAAATGCTTCTGCATGAGTCGGTGTTGAGTGTGTAAAATACATAAAACTGTATCTTTCAGCCTTTATAGTATTTTAGTTCTTTGAACCCATGATATACATCCTAATTTCAGCAAGGGGCAGATTGATCGAATGTTGGGTTAGAATTACAACAAAATGTAGAGAAGTATTGATCTGTTTTGATTCAACTTGTGAAATCGAGGTAAGGGAAACTTCTTAATAGCCGATATTGCTGAAGCCGGAATCAATCAATATCGAAGTTACAAGAACTTTTGACTTGATGTCACAGATTATTATCGAGTCATATTTAATCTATCCTGCAACAGTTTTACACTGGTGTACCCTCTTAACTTATAGGTGCTGAAAATATGAGGTCTTCGAATGTAATTGACACTTGTATTCCTGATGATAACTTTATTTGTTGAGCCTTTAGAAAATCGATCAGGCCAAGTTGCACTTTGTTGTTTTCTCCTTTATACTACATTCTGTTTTGAATTAAGACTTGCATAAAGTTTAATATGCACAATCAATCTAGAATATCAAATTTATCCTTTCTTGAAGAAGAGCATATTTGACATTTTAGAGAGAGTGCTCTTGGGTTTTTTCGTAGAACAAGCTCCCGAGTTCCATTTTGGGCCGTTTCCGTAGCATCTCTACGACAATCGTAGGCAGTTGGCGCCGCACCCAGATGAAAATCATGGAACTCATGCTATTATTATTTGAAATTGTATTATTTGAAATACCATGTTTTATTTTACAAATCTAAGCTCTTCAAGTTGGACCTTGCTGAAAATGTCATATAAAACTTGAATTACAGTAATCGGTCAAATAAGCGCACCGGAAGTTAATTTTCAAACTCGCGATTGAAAGGCTTGCTTATTTATGGGGCACTATTTTGAACTATTTGCTAATTTCAATATGTAATATTTTGGAGGAACGTTTATGTGATATTTACATTCTAGCAAAAAAGTGATGTTAAAACACATGTGAAAAGGTCGTATACAAATCACGTCAGATCTTTCCTAAGTGAGGTGAGAAAATCTATAACAAAGGATAACAATCGCTTTGGTACTCATACATTCTACTAATGTTTTTGAAGGTTACAAACCTTGATTTCGGTCATCATTCCTTGTACCCTTTGTCTTGTAATAATGAATAGTTCTTCAGACACCAACAACATCTTAAATATTCTATCAATTTATGATCAGTGCCTGGTCACAGAGATCTCTGCTGCCAAACAAGCATAACTACTAGGTATGTCATTTAAGGAACGACGATTCTCGGGAACTGATGCTTTTTAATCATTTTTAAACTCGTGGAGCGACTGTTCACCTCAAGCATTCAGTAGCCACATTAGCACTTCCCATAAGCCCAATCATCTTAGGTTTCCAGGCGCTAATGTAGTATTGAACCCCTCCTTCCCATGAAAATCGGGAAATAAGTATCTTTACGAAAAATAAGCACGGAAATAGATTCTACAGCATTTACATAACATATAAATGTAGTTATAAGGCAGATGATATGTAAACATAATGCATTATTATTGAATTGAAAGGTTAATATTCGTGACCACATTTGCATCGACCGCCATCGAGGCACGTAACGTTAGCTTCAACGTGACTCGTGACAACGTGACTCGTGACAACGTGACTCGTGACAACGTGACTCGTGACAACGTGACAACGTGACTCGTGACAACGTGACTCGTGACAACGTGACTCGTGACAACGTGACTCGTGACAACGTGACTCGTGACAACGAAATTGGCAAGGCTTCCCATGCGCAATATTACAAGAAAGCAAATATGAGAAATTTATGTATCATACCGGAGTATGTTTCTTTCTAATTGATACTGTAAGTAAGGTAAAAGTTCACACTTTTCCTGTTAATCTTTCAACAGCATTCTTTACAATGCTGGCGCACTATAGTAAACATTGTCCTATCCCTTATGTGCAACGCATTGGCAAAATTATATAACTTGTATTCATGTATGAGAAAATGAGAAAATGAGAAAATGAGAAAACAACGCACCCTGCCTCATTTCCCAATGTTAGAGTCCTCTATATCCATAAGTATGTCTTAAATAAATTATTAGTGCTACAGAACTTTAGAATTCCAAAGATGACAGGTATCAAGCTATCTTAAAGCTTTTTCGTCAACACTCTTCAGAGATACACGTTGAGCTAGATTAAAGAATAAAATTTCTGGCTTATATACAATTTTCCATGGAAAGTGGCAGGTGAAATTCCGCATAACCGAATGGTATTATCACGGACCAAAGAGGAATGAAATACAATGTGACACAATTAAATCACTGCCTAAATATGTTCAATTCTAAATATGTCTTAGTTTCTTAAATTTCTTAATTTCGAACAAAGATTCAACGAGTGGACTTTTTGTAACTTCTAGCATAAGATCACCACTGAATTGCGATTTCTAGTGTAGTCATTTAAATCGTTTCTCAATTTTATGATAAATCAACGATATTTGTCCGATATCCACGTTTATGAATTGATTGCCGAACTCATTTTTGTTTTAAAATATACATTTCCCGGTTTTCGTAGGGGTGCAATACTGCACTAGCGCCGGTTTCCTTAACCCTATTTCTATTTTGGGGGTTTAAACCCTGACGATTTTAAATCGTGATTGCTTTAAAATTATTCAACATTTTGGGCTGAAATGTTTTGACATTTACTGAAATTTATCATAGCACATATTCACATAGATTTTATTTGGCCACACCTACTTCCGGTCCTGCTGTGACATAGATCACACAATGCACCATCTAGTGACTAAATCAATGTTTTAAATACCAACCTATCACTGTTGTCAATGTCTCTTTTAATTAGCTCTTTTTACCAAATCCGACCCCTTGACTCCTTATGAACATTTTATTTGATCCTCCTCTATCTTCTGAAGCAATGGGGTGGATATTGTTTCATCAATTAGAGGGTGGCATGTGTCGAAGTTGAATCCCTCGGGTTACTTAGTTAGGCAGTTCTAATGGTCATTTATTACGATGATTCGTAATGCTCAAGTATCATGAACAATGTCTGAGGTTTTATGAAAAGTGAAGAACTTTTGTGGCTCACAGGTTCTTCATTGAACAAAGCCAGTATTTCAATTGAAAATTTGAACAATGTGATACAAATGTAATGACGTCATAGACAAATAACAGATAATTAAAGGCTTAATAGTTATTGATCATCAATAGCCACGTTTATACATCGTGATTTTAGGAAAATCAGTTCTCTACCACTAATAGCTGCCAAATAAAAGAAAAGCATAATCAGTTAAAAATCAGTGATCCAAAAAAGTGCTGATGTCAGCAAAATATGAAGATGAAAATTCAAAAAATGGTGATATTACAGCACATTTTAACTTGCGCTATCATGCCAAATTTTAACAGTGTTGGACTAAAAATGTCCATTAACCCCCAAATACAGAAGTGCACCAAAACGCTCAATACGAATAGGGTTGAGCCTGTGACTAGAAGTTTTCATCTTCCCTTAATCGCACCTCTTATCTTATCGGTAACCTGGCATTTGAACCTCTTTCTCCCATAGGGAGCCCGAGTGATAGTACGGGTTGTGTGACGAAAATACTATTCCATTTGTCTCTGCTTGATAAAAAGGCTCTTGTTCCACCACCGAGATGAATCGATTGTCAAATTGCTTGCGGACAGAGAAACCCTTGTGTGCGGACACGGGCAAGTTCAAGAGGATAAAAGAAGGAAACCGTGCCTTTCTTTACAGACATTTTAATATATGCCGTCAGTTATATCAGTAGGGTAAACGGTAACAAAATATAGTTGGTAAAGACAGGCTACACGTACGGTTAAGTCATGCCATATCTCTTGATCAGCACTCACATTCGGCTGGTAAGTATGTGATGGTTTCTCGAACTCTTCGCAATGTGCGTATGCACTGATAGGGAGAACACGCCGTTTGACCTACCGGCTCTCTTAGTAGGATGCGGATGGTTTTCCCATGTAAGATTTCCAGCACGCAGCAGCTGACTATAATCGTAAATCGCCTATACATTCGTTTGTACTACAGGTGAACACCACACAATGACTATATTACTTGCATGTTTAGGAATTCATTAACAAGTAGACAGTCATTGCAGTTATGAGTATTTCGGTATTTTACATCATATAATTTAAGGCACAGCTTCAAGAAGCGTGATAAGATTCACCTGAGCAACGGTGCACAGGTCCCAATTCTATCTGAGAGCTTCTTCAAAGCTTTCTCAATCGATACATGTATAATATATGGTATCCTACATCAGTATTAGCTATCTCTGACGTCTTGAAAAGTTAAGTAATCACAACCGAGAATCTCTTGAATTTCTAAAAGCACTCTTTATCTAGTGTAAACTTTGACTTAGTACCGGGATCGTTTGCTGATCAAGACAGTTTTGCCTTGGAAATGAGATTACTTTAAATGTTGGAGCTAAAAGAACGATTTGTCATGTTCTATACAGCCTACTTTCACGGGAGCCCACGGGGCGGGAGGATAGTAACTTTTGAGAATTCCACATCGTAAAATCCGCGGCCTTCCCCAAGAATATTGTTACAAATAAAGACAACGGATAATGGTACTCTTGCATCTCTGTAATAATGATCGTAAAGTCGCAAAATGGTAATCTGACGAGGCCTTTTTGTGATATAAACCAGATTTACGTAATCAAGTGCAATAAACAATGTTGTCACACCACTTTAAATTGGTGATATTGGATAAATCCAGACAATGAGGCACAGCTTTCGTCGCCAAGGACGTGTCCTGGAGCAATGTGAAAACCGCAAGCCTTTTATTGTACTAGAATGTACTGATATAGTTCAGTTTCTTATTATTTTATATAACTTGACAAGGTATGCAATTTCATGCACAAAGTGCATTCATGATGCCAAGGTGCACCCGAGATCTGCAAATTTGTTTTGACCATTGCATAGTTTTACTCAAAAAGAAATAGTGGAAGATGTTTTTCTGACCATTTTACAGGAAAATGGCCCAACATTTTGTGGGGATGAATGGACAGACCCAGCAATTATGAGGTATTTAGGTGCAGAATTGGTACAAACAGCTGGAAACATTTTGTAAGTATTGTGAAAAGTATAGATATATTGATAAATTTATACTATGCAGATGAAGTTGTTTTTGTCTGCAGCTTTATTGTTTATTACTTGTTTTGCCTTTTTTATTTTGTTGGTGAATTTGGAACTTGATTTTTAGAGAATTTTAGAGCTTTTTGTATGCAAGGAGTTAAATAGTAGGTAGTTTCTTTGTGCTTTAGGCCTAATTGTTTAAATATTTCAAAGAAAAAGCTGAAAGAAATGACTGAGAACATATGTAATTTGAGTCAGTTATTTACTTGCATATGTTATTATCATTCAAAGTTTCTTTCTAAGGATGCTACTCCCCCTGGAATACCAAATTAGAGAGCTTCATGATATACATTAAGCCACCATGTTCTAGTGGATAAGTTGCTTGCCTTCAGTTTTGAGGGGTCAGGGTTCAATTCCTTTAGTGTTATGTTAGAAAGGGTATCTGGTCTTTAAATGTTCTATACTACAGTAGCAGGGCCAGTATACATGTGCACTACCCTTTGGGAGTACAAAGTAAAAAAGCGGCATCATCATGATTCATTCTTTGGTCTGTAATTTTGTCCAAAATGTATAATTGTTTATGGAACTAGGGTACCAGTTTAATAGTATTATCAAGGGGTTCATTTGAATGATGATGATTAGTCATGTCTGCTCATGCCTAGAGTTTACAACTGGCTATGTGAAAAACTAGTTATTCATTATGATTTATCTCTAAAATCTATTATCAGATAGGTAAAAATCTATCTAAAAAAGAGATTCGGGATAAAATTTAGAAGACAAATTCTTATATATTTATTAATCATGTAATCTCAAAATCATAAAATCTCGAATCATAGGACTGAGTTAACAACTACACGTTATCTTGCACCTTCCAAGTTTCCTGTTATCACAAATATTCTTAACTATGCAGTGATATGAATTACTGAAAAATCAAGTGGAAATTTACGGTATTGCATTAGGCTTTTGGAAAATTATGTAATTAGTTGTAAACAATAAAAAAAATGAGCAATTATGTGAAACAGTTGTATTCTATACATTCTGTCTGCTTTCATTACGTATTTTTGGTGGCAACAGTCTTTCCAATTTAACAACAACCATATTGCGCATATAAACATAACTTATTTACATTTATCTGTTAAGTTCAGGTACTTTCTTGATATGTTTCAAAATTGCTTGGTACCTTGAAACATTAAGCTTTGCAGTTTAATATGGGTTCACCTCTCCGCAGCTAGTACTCAAATCAACAATGTTCAAAATTCTTATGTTGGGGAGGTAAACAGAGTGTTCTCTAAGACTGTTCCTTGCCCCACTTCAGGATTGAGGATATCTTAATTGATTGAACCCCATCAGACCATTTCCATTGCTGTAAAACTAGTACATGACTTTCCCAATAAGGAAGTTCACTACCTGTTAATGATGCTATCTTGTTTAACCCGTGGAGTTAAACATGCTTAGCAAGCTTAAACTTCCTTTAAACAGCACCTTCCTCATTCTGTGTAACTTCAAAAGCTTCTGGCTACAGATTATGGGGCTTTATGGTACTTTGAACACTTTCTGGTTATATAAGTTTGTAGCTTGTGTTTCAATGCTCAGGACTTTTCTTATTATTACTGACTGCTGATTATTAAAGCTGTTGTTGCACACACTGCTTAAGTACAGATAATTTTGTTTCTGTGTTTTTTTGGAGTGTATGTTACAAAAAAGCAACTTAACCATATTACAATTTCAAAATATATATGGTTTTAATTATAATGGCACCATCATCAAGAGATAATGGCACCATCATCAGTTCTGCTGTCTGATCAAGCATATGGAAGTCAACCAGTTATAAAGAAGTTATATGACTATAACACTATGTAGTAAAGCAATTTTTAGTGGTTTTGAGTGTACACCTACCTATATATACAATAATCACAATATGGGAAGAAGCTGAAAATTGGTCAATATATGACTTTCTTTTCTTTATATTTACTCACATATACATACTTATGTTACTTATAATTACATATATGTAAATCATGGATTCCATGATAAAAGTGTTGGCCATTGCCCCTTAGTCATGTTAATTATTTCAGGGGTTTTTTGTGTCTGAGGATTATCCTTAGTTTTATTTCTTTGAGGTGTTTTCAGATACATTGTTGCTTAATTCAACTGGTCTGTCGTGTTAAAGTTGGTCTTTCAGAACAGCAGATATAAAATTAAGGTAAAATGTTGGTAGGAACATGGCCTGAACATATTTTGATATCTCCAGGAAACTAGATGCCAAGAAGAAGAATCCTTTTTGTTTTCACATTCAGCCTTTATCAATGTTCGTCAAATGTGTTGTTTATGAGTTTATACTGGGAAAGTATTTAATAAAAATGAGCTGATATGCTTGTTAGTCACTTATAAATGGAATTCATGAAATGTTTATGTATGTATGATTATATCTATAATTAAATCATTTTCAGGATTCAAATAGAGAAGATGCAGGGAAGCTTTTATGTAGTGCAAATGATATTGTTGCAACCCTTATGTAGGAGGTTTTGAATTGTGTACTTCCCATGTTGCCTCTTGAGCTTGACGACTCTCCTCTCGGGAGAGCTGACTAAGGCACATTTACTAACATAACTATGAAAAATGATGAAAATAATGTAGGCTATCAAATGGTCACAAATCATCATTATTATCATCATCACCCATGGTTAATGCCACTTTTCCATGCTTGAAAGGATTGGATAGTTTTCCCAATGGCGTTCTTGGTAGAAAGGAACCACTCTTCTGTCTTCAGTGCAAGTTTGTGGTCTTGGCCCATTTGCTGTGGGTCACTCTCCACCGTTTCACCCCATACCTTGGGTGCCCTACTTCTTCCAAGCTCTTGATCAACTACCAATACCTCACATCTCTTTATCCAGTTGTCATCATCATGTCTCTCTGCATGTTCAAACCACTGTAATCTATTTTGTTGAATAGAATCCTTGATACCTTCTGAGCCCAGACAACTTCTCAACAACTCACTACCTTCTAAAGTCACATACTGCAAGCTGTTCATTATGAATATGTCTTAAAGTTAGAACTTGAAAACCTGGGACATGCCTTCCATATCTGTTTTTGTGATGTAGTGCAATTTCCACTCTTTTTGGTAATGTTATTTCAAATCTCTGGAATTGTAATGTTGGACCTGTTTTAACTGCTTCAATATTAAAGAAGGTTTCTAAACTCAAGGTGAAACATCTGACCCACAGTTCTAATAGGAAAGGGTGGACACCACTCCAATAAACAGTGCAGCATTAAAATTGATGACCTCTGTAGGAAGCCGTTTAGTTTATCAGGTGACACTACAATGAGAGATTGAATGGAGGTCTGCAGCTATATCGATGCTGATAATTGTATGCCTACCACTCCTCTATACAAATTCGTAGGGTTATTAGTTGAATTACTAGCTCAAGATAAGTATGGCTATTTATACTTATTAGAATGCCATTGACATTCAAGCTTGAAACAAGCTTAATTTTTAAGTTCAAAAGACAGTCAACATAGAATTGTGTGATATGACGTATCTAATGTGAAATCAAAGTTGATGTGAATCAATTGGTGATGTAAAGCATGAGGTTTTTGTACCTGCCCCATTCAAGAGCAGATAGAGAGGGCCAAACAGCACTAAATATCATAGAGATAAGAGTGTTTGTTAACTCTCACCCACCATCCAGGACTTGGTAGCAGAGTTCATAAGATCATAACTGGTAATATAATATACTGGTACTTACCTTTGATGAGAGTTTTTTTGTTTATTCCTGTGGTCACATATATGATGCAGGTTTTGATGCTGTGACTGCCCTTTGCAGGGGCTAGGGCAGTGCTGATGTTCATGAGACTTACCTGAGCATAAAGCACTTTAAGACTGGATGCCCTTCCTGATGTCACCAATGGTCCTTCTGAGATTTATACCCTGGCCCTCTTGAATTGAAGGCAAGGAATTTATCCATTAGATCACTGCCGCTCTGTGGTCACATGTAAAATGGGTAAATTATAAAAGGCCTATTGGAACATTCCAAATCACGAACACCTTCAATGTAGCAAGGAGCCTTGTTGTACAACATGCCATAAAAGTAATCAGTGTGATTTATTTCATTACATTTCACAGGCCTCAACACTTTCAGATAGTAAGGGTTACTATGTGTATTGTATATGCTATGGTCTGTTACGTTGTAGGTCCAAAGGGGGTACAGTATCTCTTTCAATGCACTATTTGTAACCTCCATTATATGTAGGCAGTACCAATCCTCTTTTTAATGGACAAGTTAACAACTACAAATTACAATAGCAGAATTTCAGTAAGGCTCTGATAGGATGGTATGCTAAATGAGATTTGATATTCTCGGTTGTGATGTAGGGCATAGTAAAGTTTTTGTGCTGGGGCTTTAATGTCATTCAGAAGGGCTAAATCTCTAAAACACAAATGGGTACAAGCAAGATTGCTGCAAGTTGGGATTATATCACTGAGAGGGCCATACTCTCAAAAAGCAGATATCATTCTGTTAACTGCAGCTTAATTTATGTGGTCTGCCTTCTTCAATGCAGAGTATGTAATATCCTGTGTGTTAGTAACACCACTGCACAATTTGGAACAGTTAGCTAGCTATTATAAATAATAGTCCCGCAGTACGGGGCAAGATGACAGACAGGCTCAACAATTACCTGAATGTGGACTCTTTAAGCATTTTACTAAAACTGACTAACAGGGAGTGTCAAAGTGAGAATTAAAGCTTACTGATGAGGCTGAGACCAAAACTAGCCTTTGACCAAAAAGAATATTTTTGTCACTCTAACATAATAATTGTAATCCCAATTGCTTAAATGAAAAGGAGATGCCAACAATACAAATTAACAGTTAACTATTAGGGTATGGTGTTTCAATGTTCTAGACAAGGCCTACTCTAACTCTGAGAAACAAGCTCCTAAAGGCCCTTGCGAATATTTTCAAAACAAAAGAGGCAAATGTGACTTCCAAGGATTCCAATCCTTGAATTTGTTTACCTCCATTTATGTAATTTTATTCCTTTGCATAGAGACTTTATTACATTTTTTAAGCAGTGATATTGTAAAACAATCTGCATGATGGTATTTTAGACAAATCATTGTATTGATTTTTAGATCTATTACCAGTATACAGCATTGCATATACATCTGTATACTTGATCAAGGTTTTTTTAACTGTTATCTAGTAAGCTACTCTTGAGGCAATTTTGTTGGGTTTTTTGGTGATTTTAATATCATTTCACAATAGTTTTTATTTTAGCCTTATATATATCTGTATGTGTGTGTGTATATATATACTCAATCTGCAGACAGAACTGTTTCACCCTCTTTGGGCGCATCAGTGCAGAACAGTGCATTGAGACAGAACTCTAGTTATTTTAGCTAACAAAGCTGCGACAAGCAGTTTAAAGAATTCATGTGGAACCTGCCAATGTGCTCAAACTGTGAATGTACAAAAAGCATGGCATAAATCAATGGTGCTGTCTTAAGCTTAGAGTGCTGAAACTCGCACAGGCTAGGGAGCTAAATACTCAAACTGCAGACACAACTGTTTCACATTTTGGGGGTTCGTCATTACAGAACAAAGCGTTGAGACAGAGTATATTAATATACTTTCAATGGATGGGGATCCCTCACGTGTTAATTTGTCTGAAGATTAGAAGGACAGACTGCAGTTGTTGGCATTGCTATATAAAGAAGATTTAAAGAGCTTAACATCTATCTCTCTCTATATATATATATTTATATATATGTATATGTGTGTATATATATATGCTTATATTTATTTTCTTATATTTCAAAGTCATTGTTTAAGGGGCCTTATTGATAGCATTGTAGATCTATGGGTACTTGACATTGCTTTTTTTAAAACTAACATTCAAACATCTATTTAATTGAAAGGCATTTCAATTTAAATAATTGAACTTTTATCACCATTGTTGTTATCATCAGTATTGTTATGGTCATATAATGGTGTCATTTGAGCATCAATGTGGGGGAGTAAAGATTAGAAAGCTGTGCGTTGGTTCATATCTTTTTGGACAGACTAGTCTCTTAAGTTATTTTATGCATTCATGTGTTATAAATAGGTTTATCTCGAACTCTATGAAATATAGAAAAGCTAAGGTGTTAAAAAGTAACCTGATGATACAAGACTTCCCAGGCGGTTTGCAAATATTTGGATTTCATGTAAGCATTGCAATTTGTTTCTAGGAGTTAAATTAACAAACCAAGTAGCCAGTATTATTTGCAATCATACAGAGTTCTCAATCTTTCTGTCGTTAACCTACCTGACTTATTATTGAAAAATAGTTGGGATGGTTACAGTTTCAGGTGTATAGTGTAATCACATGTGAATTACAGAATGTGGAAGTGATTCATCATAGCCAGAGGGAATATATGATCCTCTTTTGTTAACTACTACCTCGTGTTGTAGTACAGACTGATGTTGCTACTATGCCTGTTTATATTTTCATCAATTCTCTCAGCATTGACGACACTGATTTTATCATCCCCTTGGGTATGAGAGAGTAGACAAATCTTTGGTTTTACTTCTGAAATTGACCTTAAGGTATCAACTTGCAATTCATGGCCATTATCACTGGGCTATTGAGCTAGGATATATTCAGTACATTTCACAGGGAGCTGTGCAACCTGCATTCTCTGGGAGAGGATTCAAGCTGTAAGCAGAGCCTAGTAGTTAGCAAGTAGAAATTTCTTTTGATAATACTCACGTCACACTGGGCGTATTCGTGGTTAGTATTGATAACTGCATTTATCTGCAACATTGGTAACTTGGATGATTTTGTAGGAGAAACTACACATGTGACCAGGGTATTAGATTGTCAGCTTGAGGGGAATTGGAGGTAATCCTGTATTTACAGTAGACCTAGAGTCTGGATTCATGCAAGATGATGCTAGCTGTGTTGGCATTCTATTGATGTCTTTACACATTTCAAAACATTTAAAACATACCTGTTACGTAATAGGTTTGAATTGGTTTTTGAATCTTTCATTGCAGAAAACACTGTGATAGCAATGTTAACAACACTTAGCAAAAGTGAAGAGTGAAAAAAAATCTAGCAGACCCTTAATTTATATTCGGCAACATACCCTGTTGCAAATATTCCTAATGGGGCTCAGGATAACATTACAAAATTGTTGTGAAGTTAAAAAGAGACGGTGAGAGGCATCTAGGACTGTAACAGTTAAACAAGTTATAATTCTCGTAAAGATATCCTTGCACTTCCCAGTAGCTAGCGTTTCACTAATTGCTTTTGCACACCAAAGTCCTAACATGTTACGTTTCATTTTGTTTGTAGCAAACATTACCAATGCGCATGTGCACCAAGAATTGTCCTTGATAAGCTTGAAGAACTTGGCTACCATGTTGTCAGCACTTCTGGGGTCGGTCAGACTATCATTTGGACACTACAAAAACATGATAACTCAACCAATTAGACCTGAACCTACGCAACTTATTTATAAAGCGAAGGCTGCGCTTAGTTTGTGAACTAGGCATAGTTTAGTTATGCTAATTTATGAGCTGATAAGTTTATATTGATAGTTTTTGTAGGATTGGATACATTGTTAGCAACATTCGTTGATAGTAAATGTACACCATTTTGGCAGTTAATTATTGAGTTAATATATAAACTTTTGAACACCTTTAGCAAATTTTACTGCTTTCGTTTCCTTTTCTTACATCAATTTTACTCTTTGATGTATTGTCAAGTAATATCCGTGTAGAAAGTATTTTCTTGTAAGGTTACTGAAGATTATTTTTGCATAGGACCATTACATTACATCAGTCAAAACCTTATTTTACTGAGACATGTATTCCGAATGTTCCTCATCGATATACCCTTTATTTTTGATTCCCGAAACACAACGTTGAGTCGACGTCATTACAAATTTTACACATCACACAAACCTGAGATCAGTACATATATATGGCAATGTATGGATAATGATTATTATCAACAGTAGATTACAATTCAGTCGTTTAAAAGAGGTGCCCATATTTTTGAGTAAATATCTTTTAAAGTGATTTTGGATAGATAAAGTGTGAGTGGATAGACACCCTTAGATCTTTGGATGCAAGGAAACACTTACACCAACTAATTTGACCCATCTGGATCCATCTTGTCTAGGACCCCAACTGTATTAATATTACGTCATTACGGAGAGAATCACGTCAAATAGCAGCTCTATATTCATGTTTAAGTTACACTTCTTGCAAATTTTGTAGCATTATTATTAACTAAAACAAAACCTTTGGCTAGAACAAGCGGAAGAAGTTGGATTTGTCTTTATGCGTGACATAACTCCATTGACGTAGGCCGCTCTCGTTGTAGATGCTACTATGTATGTTTTCATCCAATTATTGCCTGCATGGCTTTGTTAGCCTCTTGTCGCCGTCAGTGGTATTACTTCCTGTTGACGTAGCAACTCCAACTGATTTGTAAATGCTCAAATACCTTTAGCTGCATGCTCGGGCCCTAGATCACAAAACCCTATTTACTCTGGGATAGTTGATGACGTAACCTAATTATTTACTTGCAACGGTTCAAATAGTCTCTGAAAGCATAACAATGCGATGTCATGTAATGAAGTAGACATTATGCAGATTGCTCCACTTGTATGTTGATGCAGCTTCGCCCAATTGCTGCCCGATTATTTTATTGATTGTAGGCAAAAGAACGTCTAATTATGCCCTATGATTTAGTAGTACATGTCGTGCAGCATTGTGTGAAGAAACATCTTTCCTTGTCTTGCCGCTAGTTTCCTTTTGGACACCGAAACAAATAGTAAGAACGGAACTAGTACATTTTGTTTAGAAATAAGCCATTATCCAAAGGCTTTCATTGTATTAGTTGAAGTCCTGCTTACGCAGTGCTTACGAAATGTCATTGTAAGCTTTGAATTATGTTTACCAGATTTCTCCCTATGAAAATGGTATTATGCATGGCATAGCGGTATCCACAACAAAATGTGACGCTACAAGTAGTTGGTTTCCGTGTTAGTGTACATCGTCCTCATTGTATTGAGTACTATAAGGAGAATTGTTCTTTTGTTTGGATGACATTTGTCCAAATTGTATTCAATTTGATTTCACGCTATCTTTAGCAAAGGCAACTCTCAAACACAAGGTATTTTTCTCTAACGATTTGATTTAAGAATACGGCCAATAGGTGACAATCTGGAAAACAATAACATGATTTTGGTAAGCTGTACCAAACTTTACGATGGATAGAAAATAGTCTCACTGAATAAATACATTCGCCCTGCGTCGCATTATCTAGAATCCTTCCTAACTGACCGGCTCACTTGTGACGAAGCATAATACCATTTCAATGCTTGATCGTACATTGACAGTTTCAAGATAAAAAATTTAGAAGTATCAACTTAATCAATAGAAAAAGCTACATAACACAGTCGTAGTACGTTAAAAAGGAGCAATAGTGATGATGTACCTTTAAAGCGCCTCAAGAAGTCTTGGAAGTGGAAATATATTTGCCAACCATATACCATCGAAGAGCGATACGTTGGAAGGGAATTGGAATTGTTGGAACTGACTATTTCTATGATATGATACTTAAGAATATTCTTGAGGTTCCACAGATTTGGCCATGCTAAGAAGATTTGCCGGCAACACGACAATAGGCCATATCTCGCAAAAAGTGTTGTATTCTCCACAACGCCCCACACAGTAACGCATTAGTGATTAAATTTGCATTTAGTAGAGCAGTAAGGTAGCATAAGCCATTATATCGACAGTACTCAAGTTGTTCATTTTAATGGGGTACTCATAAATCTTGTCAAAGGTGACGAGAATGTTAGAATTAGAAAACAATTTTTTGGAGAACGCAGTATACAGAGAAAATACAGAAACGGGAAGTGCGCTCGCGAACATTATGTTTGTAATACTGTCGCTGTCAATCTCCTTCTAATCGGATCGTATTGATTGTTTGAAAATATGATCATTTACTGGTAGTTATACCAAAGTGGCTCAGGTATTTCAGTTAATATTGTTATCAAATTACTATTAGATGTCTAAATCTGATTTGGCTTGATTGAGCTCGAGTTACCTGATTTCCATATTAAAACTGCACGAAATAGCGAAGACATTTTAGTACATGAAAGGCTTTTGTCGTCTGAAACTCCTCAAAGTATTGGAAAAAGCTTTTCGGTACTAAATTGTTTTCGCTATTTCGTGCAGTTTTGTTATTTTGTACCACAACAAGCGATATCCATATTGTTGTGTCTCGTGGTAGAGACTTCTGTTTGTTGTTTTTATTTGTTGGAAATTGACTCGGGGAGAGTAGCTGCCGAAGCCAAGATTTTCATGAAGCAGGTGTTCAGGTAATGGTACTTAGACCAATGAGTTGCCTTTCTAGAAGACACCAAAATACTTGCAAACATGACTTTCATTCAACCTCGATACAGTCATACAAGTGGTTCTTACCTGGGTCGGAATTGCGTTTCATGTGGGCCAAGGGTGCTATGAATATCCTTTTAGCCGAAGGTCGGGCTGTATTTTGTGGTCTAGCTTTAAAAATATGTGTGTATTTGAAATCCAATCTTTTTGTTGTCAGTTAGGTAATGTTGCGATTATTATGTATGACATGACCACGCTCCGATTTTTATATACCTAGAAAAGTAGGATCTGCATAAGTAGCAATATTATGAGTTTCAGGTGTTGCGAACAAAGGAGAGGGTAAAGAAATGTCAAATGATTCGTTAAGGGATTCGACCAGGATTAGAACCTACCGAGATATCTTTATAAAGCACTTGCTTTATCATTTTGGCACCCGTGGTACGTCCGTCCGCATGCAAGCGTTTTAACGGCTTTGGCGGTGTACTGTAGATGGCATAAATGCGTAGAGAAAACCATGGTACATGTTATCCAAGCGCATTAACAGTGATTTGTGATGATCATTGGAAGGGACGAAGAAAAAGGTATTCTTTCTTTGAGAATATATCTCAAGGAAATTTATGTTGCAGGATGATTTTTGCTACCAATTTTCATCAAAGTATCTATTAGTTCAAAATTTTTCTTCCAAGATTTGGAAATTCAGACAACTGGAAAATGAGGTCGCAAAATATTTCAGTACAGTAATTTTTTTCTAATATGAAAATTCCATCAAATTAGACCAATTGTTAGAAATGTTTAAGAATGGTTGTAATTAGGCTGCAGTCTCTAGTTGTACATGTCAAACATGTCAGAATCGTTCAATAGCGTCCAGGCAGTGTACACTCAAGGATTTGCTTCTAACCCGATGGTGCGAACGTGCATATGTTGTCAAAGCACTGGTACAAGGACGGGAGGGCGCTCTCGTGTAGGATTAAAGAACCTGAGCTGCCAGATTTGGCGACTACCCTGAAAGATATACTTGGCCGTCGTCAAACCTGAAGTGGTGCCCGCCACTATCCTACATCTTGCAGACGTACGTTCCTTGATTGACGTAAATGATTGACACGGTTCAGTTTACAAGGAACTGATAAGACTTGTATGAGCAGATGGCGAAATCCAACGCAAGGTGAAATAGCGGCCATCGAAGCACACGTCAGCCGAGTGGAATAGTTCATACCTTAGACGTATCTTGTTATGATTTACTGTCAGCAGAGTCTGTTAGCTAAATTGGGAAAGCGTATGGGAGCGTAAGGCGACACTCGTAAAGGATTCGTATTTTTGTCGCTGCTGACCTATTTAGCAGATTTAGGAGAAAGGTAAGAGTCGCGTTTCTTCGTATCCAGAAAGACACACGGGTGACGGAGCTAATGCAATTTCCTGCCTGTGATCGAGTCTGTAGGGCTTATTCTGTACACCATTTTACTGTCGTTTTCAGACATTCCGACATTGAGACTGGGTTTCGATCTGTCTTTGCATGTTGGTGTTCAGTTCTTTTTCAGTTGGCCAATGGAGCTTGGTGGCTCTTGTGAGCATTGGGCATGAGTTACTGCCAGCCCTGACTTCCGTTGTACGATCTAATTGAGATAAGAGATAAGCGAGTAACACTGCTGGAGTAATTAAACTAACAAAATGATTTGTTTAAGTTGATCAGGTTTAGTCTTTGTCATGAAGTTGATTTTGCCTTACTTGAGTCTCATCTCGAGTTGCTAAAACAATACGTCATAATCATTACCGAGAATATCTTGACTATCTTCACGCTGCAGCATCAGGTTTCATTTCTTCTTCATCCGCCCACGATGTAGGTGTCGTTAAATTTATTTTCTGTTACATAATTTTTGTGTTTATTTAAGTGGTTATCGTCTGACAATTATTTAAGGAGAACTTTGATACTCAATATTCTACATCGCATCTAATGGAACTTAAGGAACCCTTGTAAGCAGCACCTTGACATCTCAAGACATTTAAAGTGTTCAAATGCTGTATGAAATATTCAGGATAGTTGAGAAGATCTTGATGTACTCGAGGGTCCTTGTTCCAACTCCTCTGCTCTTGTTTTACCTCCCAGACCCATTTTTCCAGCTTGCTCATTCGTTAATTGGAACAGAGATTGCCGTAGGGCAGACTGTGTATTGTTATATCTCACATGTACAGTCGCGTAGGCTTTTAATGCGTTGGCAAAGAGCCACTCACAGTCGTACAGACCGCGTATTGTTGTATTATCGGTTCCCTATGAGCACTTTACGAGTTGATTGTGATTAGAATTGTGACTGACTTGGGATTGGAATTGGAGGTGTAACGGTGATCAAGAAGTTACAAAGAAATTATAAACAATGTCAATTTTTGTGGTTCTTTAGTTGTCCCCTTCAAGTATTCAAATTTGAATCATTAGGATCAGCGCCCCATAACTGTTACTGTAATCTTCTTTATCCCATATGCTTATTGTAATGGTCAGTGACAGCTTTATCTAAACCCAACAAATCGCGCATTGTTCATGCAGTATAGAAAAACTCAGCTGCACTGAGCAAATCATTTCGTGATTGTGTGAATTCAGTTCAAAGCTCTCTGCCATTTTGTTTTAATAAGACGTTTTTGATCAGTTTGACATACCACTCTAAATGTGCTTGAAACAAATAGTCATTTGTTTTTTTTGCTGTATAGTTCTAAGGCATCTTTATAGAAACCCGTTGTTAAATTGATAAATCCTTCAAACATATCTAAAGAAACTGGACTATAGGTTCCGTACACTGAAGTATTGGCTGCTTTTTTCTATTTTCCACCCCATATTTATTCAAGCTCCCCAATATATTAACATTGCCAAATACTTACAGTCATCATTCGATACCTTTAAGTAGGTGTTATTGAGCTTTTCCTATGGAACGTATCTTTACAATAGCTTATATCTGCGGTTACCCACTAAGACACATTGAAGAAACATAACGAGTCGTTACTTACGTATATTTTAGTAGGCATGAAAAATCACTATGTGTATGTTATGTCATATTTCTTTCATATATACCTAAGAACAATGCTTCAATCAGACCGGCATCCTAGGCGAGGCATACTTACGAATCGCCTTGCACTTGAACACTTCACTTTATCATTGACTAAAAATTTATTCGTTTTCTACCACTTTTTGCAGTAAACAATACCAATGCCTTACACCTCCCAGAGTCGCCATTGAAAAAGCAGAAGAGCTTGGTTATAAAGTTATATCGACATGTGGTGTTGGCCAAAGTGTAGTGTGGACCTTGCAGAAGCCATTAGATGGAA
Source organism: Carybdea cf. marsupialis auct. non (Linnaeus, 1758) (assembly GCA_010016065.2). NCBI lineage: Eukaryota > Metazoa > Cnidaria > Cubozoa > Carybdeida > Carybdeidae > Carybdea > Carybdea cf. marsupialis auct. non (Linnaeus, 1758). Next base: position 21,041 of record JAAAKL020001864.1, read on the forward strand.
ACACAGAAAACGACCTTTCTGGAAGATAAACGCCTCTGACGGTACCCTTTTGGTCTACATCGTACGTCAAAACAATGCTTTTCTCTCAATTTGTCGTAAGGTGATGTCTAGACTATAAATTCATAGCCAATCTCTGGTATTGTTTGCATTCTCCCCAGTTACCAGCTATGGTCTGCCGTCATACTACTACTATTCGTAATTCTGGCCGTATTTTAATTTAGCGTCTATTAATCAGTAATTGTGATTAAGAATGGCCTTTAGTAATTGTATTTAAAATAATTAAGGTGAAAGGTACTTTTATTGTAAAATGGGATCTTCTGTACATTGGGAAATCAGCCAGATTTTTTGTCTGCAAATTTGGGTAAGAAGTTTTTTGTTTGTTTTCGCTAATTGTGTATTTATTTACTTGCCAAAAAAACTCTGGCCTGGTACGGAAATGAATCCAGAACTTCTTCAACGGGGTCATCAATGCAAGTTTGATAGTAAGGTTTTGTAATTATTGTGTTGCAGCCTCAGGCAAATTTGAGAGAAATAATAAAATTTCAGAGTAGAGTCCCAAGTTTACAAGCCCAATGTAGGACGCTGTGGATGCACCTCTTCTGTCCCCAGAATTAAGGTAGCATAATTCAGGCGCAAGGTAGTGCACTTAACTAGTCTCTTTCTGGCTTAATATAACTGGTACTTTGCATTCTGGTAGCAGTGGTTAGAAGTGCATTTGCAAAGTTAAAAATCCTAACAAGCATCTCATTTCAAAGGTAGTGTCATTAGCCACTGCTTATTTAGGGCTTTTTGTAGAAAGACTACTAAGAGGGATGCAGAGCAAAGCAACGTTCTGGTCGAGGTAACTCAGAGCTAGAGGGGTGGGAACATTCTTCTCGTTGGCAATATGCGATAGGATAAATCCACCAGCAAAGTATCAATTCACCCTTCTGCGTGTCAACAGCCGTTCTTGTTTTAGCCAACATCTTTGCCCAACGTGGTCTTTTTATTATATTGTTGAGAATTGTGACACTCCCAATGTTTAAACTCGCATTAGCAACCCGATTTCTGAGTTCACTTTTACCCAACAAATACCTACATTCATCTGAAGGGCAGGTCTGGTGCTTCTGAGGGGCGCAGCTACTTTTCGAGCTTGTACGAGCATGTTGGTTATTCTTCGCAATTGTAGTGCTAGCTTGATTGGGGTTTTAAGAAAGACGATTGCGTGGCGCTTTGTACTAAAGGATGTTTACTATATTAGTTCTTGTCGGATATGGTGTTCCTACTATTGAGATATCAGTTAGCAAAATATGGAAGGACTCTTCAATGCTGTAAGCGTGACTTTTCCGCCCATTTTTAAATCATTTTGTTTAAGATTGTACCATTTTTGTACCATTTTTGATATGCATTTGTATCTGTTATTGATCAAACAGGGTTTTGTAATTGTGTACGCCAGCTTAAATCAATGTTAATATGAACACATTCGGAAATTTTTTCGTCAAGTTGTATTTAACATCTGCTAACGAACTACGTATTTATATTTAGGCGATGATATTAAACTCAATCCTCTTTAATTTGGTTTGAGTGTATTTCCTCTGATGAGAAATGTTAATAATGAGTCTGAAGTGCCTTACATACGTCTTGTTGATGTCAGCTATCGTCGACTCTTTTAAAAATAATCTGTAAGAACACCAATAACGCTACAATAGTAAAGTAGCACCCGCAGGGTGTAGATAAAAGCTATGGTTAAATAGCCAAAGGTAGACAAGAGCTTAATTCTCCTTGCTTAAAGCCTTATGTGCTGTCATCGGCCAAATCTAGATAAGGGCTCCATTGGCCTTAATGAAATCCCCCGTTATCGTCTTCCAAAGTTAGACAAGGGCTTCGTTCCTCTTGCTTAATGTCTCGTCCGTTTTCTTCTGCCGAAGGTGGACAAAAGCATAACTCTCCTTGCTTGAGGTCTCGTCCGTTTTCTTCTGCCAAAGGTAGACAAGTTCTTTTTTAATTTTGTTACACTTAATTCCAGGGCAGGTTTGCTAATACATAAACATCTTTACAATGTCTTCTAAATCTTATAAGCGTACTTCGTGATCAAATTTATCTAAGGCTTCCGCAGTCATTTGTTTATTACATTGTTTATACAGGGTGATTCCTTCAGCTAAAAACTAACTTAGCTGCTATCAATGGAAACTTATTTGCACATCTCTCCGCATTTCTACCTCTCTTGCCGCTATGATCCTTATCACAAAGATGAAATTCCTAAAACCATAGTTTTCAACTATATCACACTATTCTCGTCCAATTTTCAATTTTATCTCTTCTCCATTCTCTTCAGAAAAATCTTAATAAGTTTTCTCATTACATAGAGCAAGAGACTTTTGAACAATTCTCTGTCCATCGCATGAGGTTTCTTAGGAAGTGCAATGATTATTGACTGACACAAATCCTTATAAAATCTTTCGTTTCTGGAAGTCTTGTTGACGAAGCCTTTGGGTTTTTGTAGCTTTTAATTTAATTCAATCTAAAGCATCCGTAATCTCTATGATAACCCTTTTTGCTTCATTCTTTCTTGTCGTCCTAATTGTCTGGGGGCATGAATGTTTTATAATTTATTAAAACAGCAAATTTCCATTCAGCGATACTTTCGTAACAATGATTCTATTATTGTGTATTCCACTTAGCATAGCTGGGCCCCATTCTGCAATTGCCTGATCGACAATAAAGCACACCTGTCTTAAGTGCATTTATTTCAGCCCCAAATCAGACTTAAAAAAAGCTTATGTTAAACAATATAAGAATCATATGATTGTACAGTCTTGCAAATTGACTGTATACAAAGAATTTTATGAACCCGGCGTAGAGGTTAGAGTGAAGCTCTTTTGTAAGCATCGTGCAACCGCGCAATTATCGGAGAGATTTATCCTCCTAGCGTGCAAGTGCTGCATTTATATCCGGTATGTCAAGTCTGGAAATGTGCCATAAATAGTTTACAAAAGCAAATGATTTGAAAACCTAAGAAAAGGACATAACATTGCGTCCTGCATGATGCATTAAGGGCGAAATACGAAAGCTGACATAGTAATCCCCCTTTTTTCCGGACTGCAATGAGACCAGGAAAACGTGTCCGGATGTGAGAGGGTCCGGATATGAGGGGTAAAAATGTTTACAACAAAAAATATTCTAATGCCGTTGGAATTTATTCCCAACACACTTGTGAGTATTAAGAGATGAAAATATGCTTCTTAGAGGCGGTTGGGACCCTTTTTTCATCCATAAAAAGTTTGAATTCTTACAAAACATATTTGGTCCTACTCTCCAGTTTCGAATCGTAGGGACTGGGACCCAATAAACTGGTGGAGTTGATTTGTTTTAATTTTCCATGCGCAATTTGTGAATATTAATTTTCATACAGGAGGTAACACAGGTCTAAAATAACTCATTGAAGTTTTACAACATGCAGATATTATGGGGTACATGCAGACTCCAAGAGCAGGGCTCGGAACCTCTAGGGCCTCTTCTAATGCTTTCTCGTGCATGAGCAGCAGGGAGAAAGAGACGGCGACTGTGGAGAGGTCAAAGACAGAGGAAGAGAAGGCACGTCATACTGAGCTGGTGACTTTAGCACAGCAAGGTCAATGCACATCATGGCAGGATGCAGTGAAAACACATGAGATAGAGTGGAGGCAACTGTTCAAGTGGCACAGCTCTCGGATTAACTTTTGGCTCAAAAGCATCTACTATGATGACATACTACCGACCCCTAGTAACCTCAGAAACACTCTTTCATATGCTTTCCAATTGTCCTTTAGGCCTGCCAAGGCGCTATTTCTAGAGGCACAGTCAAGTCCTACGACTGATTGTAGCTGTAGTGAAGCTAAAGTTGGATGCCAGCAATGGTGGGAAGAAGCCACAAATCCCCTACAAAAGGAGGCCTATTCGCTTCCCCAAAGAGGGTCGACCAGCTGTCTGTGGCATAGAGCGAACAGTCGATAACCCAGAATGGTAGGGGATATGGGCGTTGAAAGTAGATCTAAGCGGGAATGACTTCACAATGCAAGTGGAAACGTGATAGAAACCTGATACGGTTGTGTATTGTCAGGATACAGAGAAGATTTTTTGAACTGACTGTTTGCTGGAAGGCTCGAGTGGAGGAAGCCAGACTGAGAAAGGAGAGTCGGTATAGCGAGCTGATTCTACACTGCCAGGAACAAGGATGGGATACGACTTGTTTGTCAGTCGAGGTTGGTACAAGACGTTTTGTTGGAAATCGAACCATACGTCTGCTGCAGCAACTTGACTTCAGCAGAGCTGAAATGAAAGAACTGATAGCATCGATTCAGGATTCCGTTGAGCAAGCATCTCGATTCATCTGGAACCACCGAAATGACAACAATGGGCCACTTAATAAATGAAGATAGGCGCGCTGGCTAGAAGTCTCCTCTGGTGGCGCCTCCCACTTCCGTGAGTGTAGTGGCATAGGGAGGCGAAACAATGTGATCGGAAGTAAGCCGTTTGATGACTCCATAGGGCTAGTGTATCCGTAACCAGAGCAACCATCTTCTAAGGTCATTTCCAAAACGTGAATTTATTCATCCTCCTTGGGTACTGCACACAACCCTCATTTTCAGAAATGTAAAACAACATATGGCTCAACTCCAAGATCAGTATTGTTCAAATATAAAAAGTGTACTCTTGATACTACACTACACTAAGGGAGTGGTCATAACGTGCAACAGGGATGGAGGAGGCACCCGGACCTCATTTTTTTTGTCCCTCTAAGCAACGCATTTCAGCAAATATTGTCATTTAATGACATACCTGAAGTAATAAAATTATATAAATTCCATGCCCCAACAAACTATCTTCGGCTTCAATCAGGTCGTACGTTATGACTGGTCCCTAGATACACTTGAAATGATCTCTGATAGTGGCTTGCCTTTGCGTTGAATGAGCTATCAAAAGCTTTAGTGAACTTAAAATCTTCTTTCCTCATAGTATTAGCAAAAAATTTGTCATCAAACAACTCCTAATAGTTCAAAACGTTCACTGCTTCATGCATCTCTACCTTGCTGGGCGTGGCTGGAGTTTCTGGTTCAGGATCAGCGTTGTCGTCTTGTTGGTCATCGTAATTTTTGCGCAGGAAGGATTGCAAAATCTCCTCAGCTGTAATTGGCAAGGGTTTAAAGGTGGCTACATTCAAATCTGCGTCTATAAACTCTTCACCAGTCAAACTAATTGGAACCAGTTCAGGTTGTGACATTTTAGCTCTAATAATTCTGATGCCAGATCCTTGAAAGGGTGGTCATTATCATTCTGAGCAGCTTCTTGTGCATCCGTTGAAATTCCTGATTGAATATTTTTCATTGGACACATTTCAAGCTTGTACAAGTAGATTCATTGCATAAAGGATACTGATATCTGGAAGAGGTTTACCCAGTTCAATGTGTGTCAGGTATTTGCGCACCACCTCCGTTCTATAGTGCGCTTTGAGCGATCTGATGACACCCGGTTCCATCGTTTGCAGTTTCGATGTTGTGTTTCGTGGCAAAAATATTATGTCGATGGCCGAAAGGCCGTTGATGACATGAGGATGTGACGAACAGTAGTCAATTACCAGAGTCATCTTTCTATCTACGGTGACGAAAAGACGATCTAGCTTGCGAACCCATTCTACAAAAATGTCGCTGTCCAACTCTTTTTCTGTGAATTGTACATACAGGGAAGCTGTTTGATGTTTTTGAAACAGTGGGACTTGGCGGACTTTCCTATGACTAAAAGAGGCCGCTTGTCACCTGCCGCATTAGCAGCCGCATTTTTCTTTCGAACTGTTCCAATCATACAACCTACTTCTTCCAACCTTGGGCAACATTAATAGAACCCATTCCACTTCCTTTAGCTCATCGTATTTCTCTTTTAAAGTTTTAACACCTTTTACCTTTTAAACTTGAAGCTGACATTTTGATAGGAGTATCGAACTCTGAGTATCAACAAGTAAAATCAACAATGTAATTTTCAGCGTCTGTTTTTAACTTCGTAATCGAACTAATTTGTACACGTGTGAAAGTTCGAAATTGATGATGATAGTTTTCGAGGACATTTCTGATGTGCACAAATCAGAGCATAAATGGGGTAAACATTCGCGTTGGGACTGCAAAAAAAATGTCCGGATGTCACAGATTTCCGGATTATCTGAGTCCGAATAAAAAGGGTAAATTATTTGTTTAATAAACGTGAATTTCAAGGGGATTTGCAATGGAGTCCGAATGTGAGGGTTTCCGGTTAAAGCATGGTCTGGAAAAACGGGGGTTTACAATAAACGTATTTACGTGATCTGTGTCATACGCTGTGTGTGCCACAAAATGCCAGCTTCTTTCAAAAGACTTGCCACATGTTTTCAGCATAAACAAATAATACACACTTTTTATAAGCATGAACTTTGTAAGCATATCCACGCTTGAAAGCTCCCAAAATCAAGTATAACACCAATATAATCGACACCTAAGTTTAAAAGTAAGTTTATGGAATGAAGAAGCAGAAGAACACCTTCACGTCATAGCAATTTTAGGGGGAAAGCTTCAAGGATAAGAACTTCTCTGTGTCCTTGAAATAGCAATAGCATAAGGAAAACTTCGGCCCCTCATACCTCCTCTACTAATACGTGGGGTGGAATAAATTGAGATCGCCCTTGAAACACTCATCACAGTGGCATCTACACCATAGGCTCCTAAAAGTTACGATGAGAAAAAAGTCGATAGGAGAAAATTCGTAGCGACCTCTGTGGTATCAAGTATGTAAAGATGAGACTCTGCAAAACTCGTAAAAATACAAAATAAAACTCATTTCACAGTTCCCAAAATAATAAACTACTCGTATGAAATATTCCCAGATTACTTTTTTCAACACTGAAAAACAAGACTAAGAGTCAAACTGACTTCACATCCACTTGCTTATGAAATAAAATATGTACAGAGATCAGAATTTACATGTTGGATAGTCAAGCTCATCATTACACTGCTGAAGAAAGCCTTCCTTAGACCTACAGCATAAAAGGTAAATCCAAGTTCTTTTCGCCTGTCCCGACGTAAACGCTTCCAAATGTATCTGTGCCTGGTCTGTGATAAAATGTGAAGCCAAGCCAATGTAAGCTCCTTAGAACAACAAGGGATTTTCCTCGCTCGAACTGAACACTCCATGACCCTATGAAAAAGTCCATAACTTGGTGAATACGTGAAAAGAAGAAAAATAATCCGTATTATCATAGGACATTCAGGTTGGCTAATCGCACGGAAACGGAACCTGGAATATGCAAGGAGTTAAGATTTTGAAATATAGTGTCAATAATTCTGGTTTGAAGCGTATAGAGTATGAAAAAGTACTCTTATGCATTCGTGTCCAAAAATCTCAAGGAAATTTTGATAAAATCTTAAAGAAAACCAGGAAAATGCAAGGAATTCTGAGGTCAAAATACTGTGGACACTCTGAAATTGGCCTCGTTATATAATGGGAGTATAAAAGCATGCCTTTTAAATCCTACAATCGCGGGTAGTAGAAGTAGTAGTAGTAGTAGTAGTAGTAGTAGTAGTAGTAGTAGTAGTAGTAGTAGTAGTAGTAGTAGTAGT
>JAAAKL020001865.1:0-28629 GCA_010016065.2 Carybdea cf. marsupialis auct. non (Linnaeus, 1758)
TAAATATTCTGACGCTTGTCGACTCAGTTGTTGCCATTGATGGTAGATATTTGTCACGTTTTGAGTCGTAGTCTTTTACGGAGCTACGTTTCGAGAGATACTTCTCCTACCACACATACGACTACCAGCACTATCGGGGAAAACACAAGAAACAGAAAACCAACATGGCGCCACTTTTCCAACAAGTTCGATTCCTACTTCCCCGGGAGTCCGCAATCGAACGTCATAAGTCGGCAAACTGTCCCAAGTACAACAGCCTGAAGATGAGAGAGCTATCTCTCGAAACGTAGCTCCGAAAAAGACTACGACCAAAACGTGACAAATGTCTACCATCAATTACTTCTCGGTGTTTCGGAAACATCATGGCTCTGTTCCCAAGAGGTTCACATATTCCAAAATAGGCTTCTAGTGTCATTTCTATAATACATCTCATATCATTAGGGTATTTCATATCTTTGGCCTAAAACCTGAAGTAATTTGTCTAAGAATATTTACAACCCCTTACAAATTAAAAGCATTAATTGTTTGCAAATCATGAGTTTGGAGAAGGTGACTCACACCAATACTTTTTTTCATTTCCATTCTACCATACAGAACAAATAAGTTGCAAGTTGAAAAGGATCTTCTCTAACACGTTTCTTTGATGCCAGTTTATAATAATCTATTAATGTTATCCTTGGCATCTTAAATGATAGAGTAGTTTTCATCGGAAATTAAATTTAAATTAATCCGTCCTTCAAAACTTGCTTTTATATCTTTAAACTCTGTAATTTAGCCTCTTTAAATATCTTATTTTCATTTTTTTCTGCCTACAAATTTTGATTGTTGATTGATTTTTAGTGCAGTTCGTTTCTTTTTGTGATGGCAAAAATATACATACCAGGCAGTTAGGACAAATTCAGCATTTTACGCATGCAGGAGGTCAAGTGTTATTGTGCGGAGTGATTTCGCCCTCGTACCCCCCTTATATCAGATAATTTTATGGGCTATAAATTATTGACTTTGGGAAGATGTAATGAAGCCCAGATCAAACTATATTTTGGTTAACTGCTTGACAAACATGGTTAATAGTTAACACAGAACGACAAGCAGTGGTAGCAGAGCCAAAAATAGTATAATACAATCTGATAGTCTGCAGTAACGATTTTACCCAGTTATCCTCCGTTCCCCTAAGCATGAAATGTATAAGCAATGGTCAACAAACATTATGAAAGAAGTTTTATTGAAGTTTAACTTAAAGCTTGAAGCACCAAGTTAACCGACCACAGTTTGATTTGAACTAGAGGTGCTAGGCTTGCTTGACTATTATCCGCGCTGATCTAAACTATTATTTAGGTTTCATCCTTTTCGGCCAGTAAAAGTACCAGCAGTGCTAAGAGAATGTGTTGAATATTTGACGTTGCCTAAATATGGCACTCAACCCTACCATAGATGGGGTATTATCTTAATTTTCTGCTTTCCTTTGAGTTCAATTCTTCACTATGTTGTATGATGCTATTCGACATTTATTAGCATTTATATATTTTGCCTTCATTATAATTTAAAGGCATACAATCTTGCTTAATGCGTATTTGTTACAGGTGCCTTAGACCTTCAAAAATGGCTTCAGAGTAGCTACATTGTCGATGTAAATTCAGTTAAATATATTCAGTGAGTAATAATGCGAGTTAGAAACTCGCCAACCTAAAAAGAATCTCTTATGGTAACAATATATGACAGCTACAATGTTTAAAATAAAAAATCAAGTCAATAATGTCTTATCAAAACCAGGCCGGTCTTCAAATCTACGTAGAAATGGGTGTTCATGTCCATTGTTGGAGTTATTAGAAAAGTAAAACGTATGTAACAACGTGATAACGGCTCCCTATGATCCTATTGTACTTTTCAGTATGAGTAAGAACGCAAGTTGAGAACAAGTAAGTCAGTATCATTCATAGGATCGTTCACGGAGTGATAGTATTTTGAGAATCTTATAACACGTAGAGAACTCTTTTAACACGGAAACTTATAATCAATCACCTAATTTACAACAGAGTCTACACTCAAGGGATCGAAATATTATATATCATATTAAAAGGAGCTTTTATCTCTTTCTTATCTACTTTCTGGTATATGATTAGAACACGGGCTACAACAACCCTTCAATATAGGTTCAGTCTGTTTCATTATTAGTGTCCAAAGGGTTCATTACTGGAGTATTGGCGCTAGTGTAACTAGAAAAGATGACTATGTTTTCAGCGGACTTCACGTCACTCAGTTAGTACAGCTTACGCCGCGAATGCTCCGGTTACAGCAGGGGCGGCTCCTAATATAGTGCACTGGTGCACCGCCCCCCCTGAGCCTGTCATGATGTTCCTCACTCAATGGACAATGTAAGTTCTTGTCCCGAGGTCTCTTTTTCAATTGCCTCATTTGTAAACTATGAGACGAAATGGAGATTACCGTTACAGACTCGAATTCCATTGGTGACAAACTTTTCTATTTCTCTAGTGTCTCTTAAACTATCAAAAACAGTGAATGGCATTAGAGGGATCCCCTTCAAGCACTAAAGCTATCAGTTTTCGTTGTTCACTTTTTCTGGGTAAAAGTGTTCTTCCACTATCGGCCATTTAAATTAGATTTCAATGCTCTAGCAAAGATTTCTGTTACATATAGGGTCAAAATAATTATTGTTGCTAATCGAGATGGAAAAGGTAAATAATTTAATTTAAAGATTATGTTTCAGTCTTTTTCTGAGCTACATTTTGAGAGATACTCCTCCTATCTTCAGTCTATCATTGTCTTTCCGATCAGATTAATGATAGGGGGTAAAATATGAATTATCAAAGAACATTACAATATTTCAAAATACATTAAACAGAAACATCATTTCAAAATAGCACCTCTCTCAATTTTGCCCTGCCCCTATTTTTAAGAATTTATTTTGCAGTCGCTTAATTATAGGGTCTTGATAAGCAGTAGATCCGATATAGTACTTTATTGAGGGCCACCTGTTTATTTATGAAGCACATTTCAACGACTTCTTAACTCTAAAGACATTATAAGGCTGATTTTATTCACCACAAAACATTTTTTCTTCTAAATTTACATAACAAAGATATAGTTTGTAGAAAACATTGTAATAGAAGTTGTATAAGATTTTGTATGCATGCAAAATTTGTCTTTTTTAAAAACATTCTTCTTTTTTGACTGACTTTTCAATAAACAGCTGCGTCTAAATATAACCGCTCTCTAATCACCGTCGCTCCCTCCTTAACAACTCTTCGATGAGGAAGAAATACGGCAATTATAATTTTGTGTGAATATTAACATACGATTGGGTAAAGTAGCTTTGTAAAGTAGCTTAGCTTTTCTGTCACTAGTGCCACCATCCCCCAGGTACAACTGCTCTATATGCCTGTCATTCTGTTTGATGGCATGTTGGTGACCAATATAAATTTACTGTTGCTAGGATACCCAAGCATAACATTAGTAATAGGCGACCTGAAAACCCACAGATCAGTATGGTACACAACTAACTTCAAAGCTTAATATATTTTATAACTCCTAAAAGTGCTTTACAATATAACATCAGATCTGTGTGCTGTGTAAGGGCTTATTCTCGGGTTTACATTTCAGGATTTATCAAATATATATAACAAAAGCTGAGAAAGGTCGTACTCTTTCCTAAATTTGCTTATCTATCGAGATAGCCCTCGAAGAGGCGTTCCCATGCAATTCCTTTATTACAATAAAGTTGATAGTAATCTAATAGTTAAGTAAATTGTGTATGTTTAAATGATAAAATCTTTTCAAATTTGTAATGTGTAAGATTTTCTAATGTTATTATCTTATTTATTACACAGTCAGAAGTGATGAGTGTAAATATGCGAAATTCAAATGACTGAATGCTGATTTGTAATGGCAAGAGGACACAGAGAAGAAACAAGATGTTTTAATACTGTCTGTGCGACGTCACGATAAATGCGAATGGTTTTTAAGCCAGATAAACATCACGGAAGAGAAGCGGCAAAAAGGAAACTGAAATAAATAACGGTATTTTCTGATTAAAGGCTTTCTCCACTCCATTGAAAGTTAAATTTCGATCTATCATTTGCGTAACAAGTACAATATCGACTATGTCGATTTTTATATACAACAAAAACTAACCATACAGTGGAAAATAGCAACGGTTTGTCTATGTAGCTTTTCTGTCACTTTGCGCATCGAGTGCTTACGGCAATCTGCTAAATATGCTTTGGCAATAAGCCATGGCAGAAACCAAGCTACTTTCACCATGCCATAAAACAAACAACAAACATGTAGCTGTAGCCTCCTTTTGTTTCGGGTGCTCTGAAATCGAGGTCGCCAGACATGTACAAGCTTTCATGGCTGCCAACAACAAGTGTTACAAATACAGTTCTTATGCCTGTGCTCTTTACTTTGGGTTTGATGCATTGGATTAAACTTTGCGTTAGAAGTATCGACATGATATGAGGAACAAGTGAAAATTTTGTGAGAGATGTATTTCTGAAATTGTCACAAACTGAGTTAATAAGTGAAAATGACGACTTCGCTATAGGCAAGGCATTTTATGATTTTAGTTCAAGAACATTTTGTAGTTAATAGTAAAAATATCAGTCTTTTGTAAAACATTTTATGTCTTTCATACTACTCACATTAGCAGCAGTGCTCGAAAAGGTGAGTAAATGGGTTCATTGATTATATAGCCTATGCAAATTATAGGCCAGTGATAATTTATGTTATAGGCTTATACCGGTGTATACGGCACACGGTAGTATCGGAGTGTATTGACTAAACTGAACTTGTGGACACAAGAACTAGTCAGTTAATTTGCAGGGGACTTAAGGAAATTTAAATAAGACGAACCGTTGTCTGCAGTCACTTTCATTTTTTGAATTTTCTCTCCAGTAATTCGTCAATTACTTATTCACAGTAACATCAACAGGATGATGCCGTCATTTTCTCGAATAAGTTTTCCAGTCCATTAGTTTAACTTTGCATAAGTTGGCTATACTCTACATAGAATCATAAAGTGCAATATCAATATCAAATTGTATAAATGAGTCTACAAACGAATTCCATCAGTAAACACTGGTTCGGGTGATGTACGGCAGGCGGTGAGCAAGCAGCTTCAGCCAGTTCATGTCCATACTAGAGCCTCCCTTGTGGGGTTAACACCTTCACTGACCGCCATCCTTAGCAGAGTCTTCCCGGTCATCTACTTCAAGTCCCATGATTTTCAATTCACGCTTAGCAACATCTTTAAGGCGCAGTAGCGGCTCCCCAAACTGAATATATATGTGGTTTTATAGTCAATTGTTAAAAATAACATGGAAAGATGCTGTAAAGGATGATGAGGTATTTATAAAGATAGGAAAAGGCCTCTTTTAATGAATGCGATAATTAAGCAACAGATGAAATTTCTTGGCCACATATCTGGAAAAGATGATATTGAAAAAACAGCGTCGATAGGTTAATTGACTGGAAAGAGAACTAGAGGAAGATAGCAGATAGAGTTTAGTTTACAACTTGAATAGATGTGTGAAGGAATAAATAACAATTTATTGCTATAAAAGTCGAAGAACGGAAATGTTTGAAGGAGCAAGTATGCAATGTTCTTAGCTTCAGGATATTGAACAGAGATTGGATTCCATTGCTTAAATGAAGCGTCTCATTTTTAATTCTGTCCTGCCACTTTGCATTGCGATTGTTTAAAGATAGTGCATGTAGAGTGTGATTAGGTCGCATTCATGCCGTGTATATTTTGTACATGTTTACGCATCCTATAGTTAACTGCTAAAAACACAGTACTCACAGAAACTTGCCTTGTTGCGTTTTTTTAATTACATAGTTTACTGATCTCGAGTGGAAATCCAATTAAAAATAATCGCAGCTTTTCTGACACGACATTCGATTTCTTTGTCAATCAACAAATTTTTCCTTGTCGAGCAACTTGTTATGGTCAACACTTTTCATTTCCTTTTCGTACACTGGCATCACTTACTAAATGCAATCTCTCTGGTGTATTACTACAATTTTTATAAGAATATCATCAAATGTGGGAACGTGCATCCCAAAAAGCAAATACTACACCAATGCAAACCGATCTCCACTTCTTATTACGTGATGTAGAAACACACCAAGTAAGCATCTTCAATAGCCATAGCTAACAGAAGATCGTTCCTCTTCGTATTTATTACCAAAGTCGCCAGTGCACCTTTGCAGCGGCAAAAGTGACATTGCACTGCGACGTACAGTCAGTGAAACCTCCTGTTAGAACTCGGCTTTACTTCTATGATTGTCTGGTCCTCTATAAACAGTAAAGCGACTTTCACAGCTATTTGAATGTCTGGGAAACACCTACTCAAGGGCTAAATATGTCGCAGAGACGTCAGCTGTAGTGGGAGCGTCTATCTGAGGAAATAATTTTCAATATTGCCGTGGCAAAGCCACAAACGTTTTTGACATTTCCAAAGAATGTATTAACTTAGATGACATTTACACTTTCATGTTTCAATTTAAGATGTGATGGATTGACATAAGTTCCGTCATCAAGGAAGGGGATTTTTCACTTCTTGACTTCCTTGTATTTCAAGAATAATCATTCTTTAACTGCGAAACGGCGCCGACACTGCCCAGTCTGTCTGTCTTTAGTTCCATTTTACTCAGTTGCATTGTTTTAGCTCCACTCTTAAGATCATGTTGGACGTTTTGCATTGAGTTTTGATCACTATCAAGATCGGCGAATTTTCCCATGAAAGATTTCTACTCCAATTTTTTAATAGTTTTGAAGTCCTTTGAAAAAGATGTGAATGTTGGTAAATCGCTTGTATTCTTGCTCTCCAATTAGGGTTTGTAAATTGTTAGGACTAACAACTATAGCTTCATTGATTCCTAATCTCTGCCCTCCATAGCCTTAATTTTACCCACTGCCCTCCAGCATGGTAGAGAACCATGAGAAGTAAACAAAAAAAGGTGATTTGAACATAGGGGTTACTGCTGAAATTCAGGAAAGGGGCTGCTGCCAAGGAGATGGAGATGGAGATAAAGTTGCACCGCAGGTACACAATGCCTGACGGCGTTTCGATTATGTGGCATCTAATGCTATCCGGCACACATTTAGTACAAAAGCTTTTTCGCTTGTGAAACTGGTATTAACACGTATCCGATACAAATTTTGCATCGTGTAACTGACTCACGGTACGCTATCTGATCAATTTTCAGCTCTGGTTCCTCTCTTTCAGAATGAGGTGTTTCAAAAACCAAGTTACATTCTTGTCGGCTTTTATTCTAATCTTTTGTGGGAGAGCAAGAGTATTGTATAGACAATGTTGATAAAGTGGAAATATGACTACAAATCCCACCAAAACTGTCACCAAAATCCATTCAGCACTTTAACGAAAAACTTAACGAATTTCATAGTTCAATACCTCTTCATCATCAGGCACGGTCTTCCGATTGAAGGTTGGCTGTTGTGATCCACCATCGCTGTTGATCTTTTGTTTGCCTGCTGTTTATGTTTCATATTCCTTGGTATTGGTCCATTCTTTAATGTTCTGCAGACAAGTGGTCTCCCTCTAGGTCTTTTTTCTTGTATCTGTCCTTCTTATAATAGCCTCTGGATAGTATTTTGTCTTTTGTCTTATCAGGTGGCCAAACTATTTTGATTTTCTCTTCTTAAATGCTGGTCCCACTTGTTTGCTCACTTATATCCCTACCAGGGTATTATATTTTCATTCTTCTAAACTAGTGTTTCCAAAAGTGATTGGTACTGACCCATTTAGCCTTGAAATATTCAAGAGGATGATGTACGGAAACGGAGGAGAGGGAGCTAGATTGCAGATGGGAAAGTGGAACGTATATCTAGTTTGACATTTTCATATTGACTATTTTGTCTGGTTGCAATGTCATGACTGTAAGTAGTTTATTTCGCCAATTTGTAAAATTCTTGAATAGCGATGATTGCCAAACGATTGCCTGTCTGCGCTTTTGCGTATATTTACTCCAACGGAACTGTACTAGTAGAAAACAGTTGGAAACAGGACTGAGTTTCTAGTTGATTGATCGGTACAATACGACTTAGAATGTATGTGTTGGTTACTTTACTTTATTATGTCTAACTAATAGTACAAAAAGAAACATAGGTTTTTAATGTATAATTTATAGTAAATCCAAGAAGTTTGTCTTTTTCAGTTTTTCTTAATTATGTCTAAGCTACAGTTAGTCACTTCAAAACATTGGCATTAAAGACATCCTGCATCACTTCCAAGCGGCATTCACACACATTCTGTACTGGTGTTGTGCTATATTAAAAGGAATGTGTTGTTGAATCTACAGGAAGAAGAGGAAGAAGGGGAAGAAGAGGAAGAAGAAACAGAGGAAAAAGAAGAAGAAGAGGAAGAAGAAGAAGCAGAAGAAGAAGAAGAGGGAGCAGAAGAAGAAAGACTGTAAAATGGGGTCATGCTACACAGTAAGAGGTGTGTCGATTTGGATGGATATCAATTAAACGGCTTCATGAAACTAAACATAATATCTGTAGAGGTTTCATTTTCCACCTCTACAGTTGTAATCTAGTAGGGGGAATTCTCTTTACAATTGCCAAGCTCATTACACAACGTATCAGTAATCTTTGTATACTTAGAATATAGAACCTAAGTTATGAGACTTCCTTTGTAAGTTTTTTTTATGCGAAGCAGAGGTCTATTTGATAGAGTACACGGAATCATTAAGAACATTTTAAAAGGAGTGTCCGTATAAAGAATTCTGTAGTAGAATATGTGAAAGTTCAGGAATTTACAGTACTGAATAGAGTACAACTACATAATGTAAAAACACAGACGAAAGGGTTTATAAGTGTTCATTTGCATCAGAGTCTGAAATTCCCTTAAATTTCATCGTGATGCTATTTCACTTTGAGTAGTTAGCTTCTTTCAAGGCTTCAGGAACATTCGGTCTTGGTCCTTCCTCAATTTTCATACCAATACCAGTGTGCATTCGGTCTAAAGTAGCTCTCAGTTTCAAGACAACTGTTCGCTAAGAGATGACTGATAGATGAACCTTACAGTCTACGAGCAGCAGTGGCGGTTTTGAAGGGTGCGCCCCGCCAAAAAAGTTTGCGGGGCTCCATGACGTCATGCATTGCAAGGAAGTTCAGACATGATCGTATTGCGGAAGTTCCGGAGGCATTTTATTCCTTCCAGTGGATGCAGTTTCTAGTTTTCACTTACTTCCATGACATTGATATGGGCAGTTAGACACATAATTTTTCTTAGCATTAAGGCGCGGGGCCTCCTACAGGTGCGGGGCCTCGGGCCATGGCCCTTCCGGCCTCCCCCTAAAATCGGCACTGACGAGCAGTATGAGTATTTCTCTGCTGAAGAAAAGTAAATGTATTAACCCCAGCCTTTTAACACCAAACTAATCTCACAGGCGGTTAGGCTTTAACAGTCTTTGTATTAGCTTAATGCAACCTGCATTGAAATTTCCTTGGTTTCTCAACGTGTAAACAATATGGCCATCGAACCTATAGCCTTGCTTGTCTTGAAGCAAGATTCAAAGAAGAACAATAGCATTTACATTCTAGTATGGTCAAATACGTAATCCAATACAACTGGCTAAATAACGCTTACTTTATCGAAAAGATATCTGACGAGAAGAAACACAACAGCTGGACAGCGAGACTTTAATTGGTTTATGCAAAATGTCAGGCTCAAGTACCTTAATCAGGACTGATTCATATTGAATGCATAAGGTGACACGTAGTGGCTGTCGTCCTAAATTCCTTTGAAATGCATGTCTCACTTATTAAGTTATTTTCTTTAGTATGCTTGTTAGCACTGTGCAGTCAACGAAAGTCTTCTTCCCATTCAGAGTTACTCAATAAAATGCCATACTTAAGAAAGTTTTGATAAATAAATTTGAAAAGTAAGAGTTTCAATTGGTCAATATGCTTGCCTTATCTTTATATAAACTAGTAAAAGATCCTTCCTGTTGCTTTGACCAAAATACAAAGTTAGCCTTGCGAAGGCTGGTTTTTTTCACACCAGTAAAAACGTAATTGAGAAGTAAATGAAAATTGGATAAGTAGCAAATTTCATTAGCCAGTTTGTATCAACAGCCTCACTGAGAAGACTACCTTTCAATGGTTTAAAAAGTACCCGATTAAGCAAGCTTCTGGTTTAAAATTTCAGGTTGTCTTCAGTCGTCTCCATGATTATCTATCTGATAATCGGTAATCGGTTATTGAAAAGCTGAATCATGAAATTCACACAAATACACCTCGTGATCACTCTATACAAGTCACGACAGCATGCCAATTTCATAGACTACGTTTTCGTGTAAGAGAAATTGTCATGGAGGTGGGTTAAAGCATATGAAAGTTAATCGTTGTTCCCATGCATCTGACGTCCGACGTCCGCATCCGAGATCCGCTGTTTTTTAGTGACGGTCATTATCACAGTTCTGATTCCAAGTGTACTTATCAGTTATCCGAATGCGAATACGAAATATGTGATATGAAACACGAAGAAGTTGGAGACACCGGACGAAGGCCGAGTGGTGTAGTAGTCGAACCCATGATCTAATGATCGTGGATTTATGTACCGCTCGGGAGTCATCATGGAGTCATGGTATAAGGTTGCGATTTCGAGTCGCGCTGCTACTGTTACAAAGCTGTGTTGCGTCATTAGGGAGGACACGTTGCTTCTCTTTCCTATGTCGCGAAAGGCTGAGAACTCTTTTAAGTGACCGCTGGTAACGATCTTTTTCGGCTGATCTCAGCCAAAACCGCATACCGTCAAAATGATTGTGCACACGATGAGAAGAATGAAATGGGAAGGAAATATACAGGACAAAGGAAGGATGGGGGGTGGCAAAGGTAAGGAAAGGAAAAGACAACAAAATACAAGAAGGTAAGGAAAGGCAAACAAAAAGGGAGGGCAAGGCAAAATATGTAGAATATAGGGTAGTACAATAAATTTAGAAAGTTTGTTCGTCACTCCAACCTTTTCACGTTTTAATATAAAACCACATGGCAAACTGGAAAGCCTCCCCAAATCAATCAGTTCAATCAAATTTACGTATAGTCCACTTAGAGAATACGCACTTGCTATCGATGTTTCTGAAGAGACAGGGGTTAAGGCTACAAACTGGTCTAATTTTAATATCTAGATTATGGGCCAGCACATAAGAAGCTAAAATCTGGAGGCTTCGCATGACAAGACCAGGGCATGATAATTTACGCACTTTTAAAGCGCTACTGAGTTCGTGGCATCTATTTGAAGGCCGATGTTATTTACAGCCAACATTTAGCCATAAGTTGAAACGGAGACAATCGAGAAGTAGAATCTACGCCATCTATTTATGGGTCCAAAGACTATGTAAGGTTGTAAGAACAAAGGAAAAGGGAATTCAGAGGTTTACCTTCCACAAATGGATTTTTATTTCTATTCTCGTACGTCAGCCTTGATGTCAATATAATCTCAGATTCTGTTATCACTAAATTAACGTGGAGTACTGTTATAAGGTTACCTGAAGAGACTCTATCGTCGTCATTCCCCTGTGACAGTTTAGCATTCCCCCTTCTTTTCCTTACGCAATGCATTATATTGATGCTCTTGCCTCGTAATGCATTGCACGATCGTATCATGGCTTAATTCTCAGTTTCTGCTCGATCGTAAGGGAGTCTAATGATTTCCAAACCCAGTCAGATGCATGTGAGAGCTTTGCTACCTCTAAATGATTGTGACTTTAAATTCTTATGCATAGCCGACATAGATATAAGCCTCCAGTGCAGTACCAATACTGACTGTATAATATTGCTGTCCCAACTAAAAGAAAACTGTAGAGGGGGCAACCAAACGCCGTAGAGATAGTACAGATGGTCAGCGGAGACAAATAAAGGATTCACTAAAACTATTTTTGAGTGAAGACCTTTCGTGACAATCTAAAAACAGCAGTAGTTTGTCTAATTTATCGGCGCTAATGATCACGTACACCGTTTTAGGACGCTATGTCATCAAATTAGATAATGCTCTGGAATCACTTCTTACATGAAGGGCCTATACACAAACCTACATGATATTTGTCTAGCCAGTATTAAATCTCGTATCAGACAGATTAAGAACAAGAGCATCCTACCATACGAGCTGCATCTGGTGGGCAGACATAGGTTGGCCACTGTCAAATGAGAAAGTAATGATTAACTCCTTCAGTATTGAATTCCATGTTGCTATGAGTTGCTTATTAGCGAGTAGCAACCACTGGTAGAATCGCGTCTTTTTCCGTTTTCTTGCTTAGAAATAATTTAGAATGGTCAGTTTGAAACCGTTCTCCTGCAGGTTATGCAAAGGCGTCACAAAGTCATTATCCCTATAAATACGATTTAAATGGTATGTACTCCCCGGATGTCAAACAAAGTAATGAATAATTCAGACTTGCCACTCCAGACTATCTTTCATCGCATATCCTGGAAGCCTTGCGAAATTCGACTGTGGAGGATCGTAACCATGAAGTACACTCTGATCGAGTCATTTTGAACTGAAACGCGTCTCCTCCTTCGTAACCTTATTAGAACGTGAAAAAGCACACATTCGCAGGGGTTTGTGTTAGGGAGAATCAAGGATTACTTTCCGCTAGGATACGATTCGACAGCTCATCTTTAGGTATTACCCCACGTCTGCACCTTACTTACATGCCTTGCAAACGAAACATAACGGATAGTCGAGATGTATTGATAGCATCTGCGAGATATTATCGTCACGTAAGTATAATAAAAGAAAAGGGACGGCTACATCCACGCCCAAAACAAATGAATGCCCCAAATTATTAACCCACTGGACAGTATTTTATTGCAAACAATGGCAGTTTTCTAAGCATTCGTTTATATTTCTTTAATCGGTTGCTAAAAATAATACCTGTTGTCTCGCCTGCGTTTTGCAAAACCTTTATGGATTATCACGGGTTATATATTACCCTCTTGATAAGCTTATTTCCCATTCCTAGCGCAAATATCTCGATTAGGCAGTTCGCATGGGATAAATTCTCCTCTTTCTTGGAGGAAATCGGGTGGACCAAATAATTACATCCGGACCAAATAATTATATCCAACACCATGACCCGGATCGTCTTGATCCAAGCAGAGTGGGATTGTGGCAGTTTAACTTGGTTCCAAAATGCAAGTTAACTCAGTTAATCGATGTCAGCTATTTCAGGCCATTTGCGACACAACTACATGTCATCATCCCACCTCTCCTTCCTTATTATTGTCTGAAGGCGACGAACTCTTCAATATCCTGACGACAAACTGAATCGATAACTGCATATCAATCCTTTACTCAGTTCAATGTCTCTTGAACATATCAAGTTGTAATGTATCTGGTACCGACTGTTATTATATTTTTAATTCTGTTGTGACAATCATCCCTCCATATACAATGTGAATATGTTGATATGGATGGTAGCGCAAGGTACAGCTAGAGAAAACAAGATCAAACAGGGGGAACAATTTGAAGTGACTATTAACCTAAACAGGCAAATACATTAACTACCAGCAGTGGATCCCACGATTTCCGAAATCCGCCCCCCACTAAGATCACGTAGGGTACAGATCGTAAATACACTGAAACTCGACCCCTTCTATCGCAAGCGCAAAAAAACAACACACCCCAACCGTAACTCAGATAACAAATGGGAGACAACAAATCATGTTCACCATCGACTGTCACTGTACTACTTTTTGGATGCAAGACAACCCAAACAATTATTGGCTCCAAGAAGAGGAAAAATATAACTGGCTTCTCAACTGCCAGTTCAATTTTTAACTATGTACAAACTGCTACACAAAAAATCAAACCTTTAATCAACCAGACTCGCAATGGTCTTGCTTTCTAATCATATTAACAAGCCCCTAATTACCCCAGTGACACTATGAATTCGCCACGATGTAATACGTCTGTTTGAATACTCACAATGTTTATGGCTCTTACGCTAAACAACAAGATTGTGTAATCAATGACGCAACAGTGGTAACACAGTTTGATGCGTCAAGCTAGACCCCTTTAACGACATTATCGTATCGATAGCGTGATAACGAAGACACAGCCTTTAGCACTTCAAGCTGCGTTGACATCATCATAACGACTCCGTCAACGTTTCGAAAGCACTTCTAGTAAATTTTTATCGGCTATTTCACAAGAAATAAAGCGCACTACTCGAAGAAATATGACTTATCCCCCCTCCAAAGATACAGTTTTACCTACTACGGCACTTAGGACAACTTTAAGGTACACTTCCAGTGACGATGGCCTCAGGTGGAGCTACAGCGGTTGGGACTTCCAGGTAAATGGACCCGATGCAGACAGTCAATACAAAAGCTGGGTACTAATCTCCCGTTCTTCAAGCAATTCGAACTGATGTGCAGGGACTTGATTACAAGTTAGCTCGATGTAAAACCATTTCAAAGACAGTCATCAAAGCTAAGATACTTTGCTATCATGGGCTCGTAACGACATTGATTACACCCGCATACGCTGATGACTCCGCCTGTGCACGTATAGACGCGTTTGGTGTGCAAAAAACCATCCTACTTTTGCATACTGTATTAGCAAGCTAGCCACAAAATGACAAATGTCAATGGGAAAAACAAATACAAACATTGACGATGCTATAGCAATGGGTAGCGATGAGATGGTAATTACTAGCTCACTGAGAATCACCACTCAGTGACAGAACGCCATCATTTACAATTAAAGCCCGAGTTATAGCAAGAGAGGGCAAAGATACGAATACGAGCAATATGAGGCGACACAACTACAGGCCAGAGCAGATGACGACAAACCACCGTATAAGACGACACAAGAACGACTTTCTGGGGTTGGCGCAAAGAGAGAGAGAGATAGAGCGAACAAAACCAGAAAAAAGGAGAAAAAACGGAGGGATAGTAAACGAGTACACGTAATAAAAGAGCTGAGTACATACACTTACTGCAGTGGGGCAAACATTTACAAAACGGGATGTTAATAAAAGCCCAAAGTGAACGTTTGGGTGTTACAATTGTCTCATTACATCTGCGTAAAGATATCAAGCTAACTAAGCACTTTCCACAACCGCAATGTATGCCTCTTCACGTTTTATTATCTTTATGGATGGGTGTCGACTTCCCTCGCTGATCACTAGCCACTTATAAATTTCAATGATCGATGTTGGGTACACCGAAAAGGAATAAGGAATGCGTCCATGTGCATTTCAGCGAATACATTGTGCAAAAATATTGGTAACGAATTACAAAGCTGTAAAACTACAACTCCATGTATCGGATTGCAACTAAAGTTACTCATGTTCAAACAACGAAATGAAAGGAAGACACCTTAAGGCGTTCCACAGCCTATTGGACCTTATTCTCGCTGAACAAAGACGACACGAATCTACACGCCTGCATCTTGGAAATTTGGTGCATTCAAATGGAACAGATATTACGTTTATGAACAGACTAACCTTATCACGAGGTAAATCTACGAAATAGGGCATGTTAACAAAGAAGATGGGTATCTGCTACTTAGCTTTAGTTATAGGTGTATAAAGCACTACAAAAGATCCGCTCTCCCTTCGATACAACTCTTTTATATAGCATATATGTGGAAATACCACGGTTCTTGCAACGGTGACATCACGCAATGTCCGTTTCCTATACGACAAATGAATGCAAATCTCTTAAAATTACTAGCTGCATCTCAATCACTTTTACTTCTTTAACTTTAATCGGGTACTCAACTTCCACGGGTATCATGACGACTACCACCACAGGATGTAATATACCCGAAGTTCTTACTTCTGCGATTATCGTAGCATATCGCACAGGGGTCGATTGAAAATATGCGAAATGGCACCATGACTGATTCGAATCGCGTCTCATTGAATTTGTAAATCAGTGATCTTGTGCCCTCATAGATTTCATATGAAAACAATTACCCCTAAGAAATTGCATGTGCCAGATCGATTACCTTATTGCAACTTACTTGTTCCTGATAACGACTTCGTACATGCTACGAATTTCCTCATATGATAGAAAATATATATTATGTAATGTAAATCGAGACCGAATGCCTCATATGCGAGGAGAAGAACATTAAATGGTACGGAGCTAAATGATCCTACGTTGAAACGTGCATGCAAAAATGGCTGTCTCCAAGGTCGAACGTTCCTGTCAATGACAACCATTTCTTGGTAGTAATAAGTGAGAGATAACGAGTCCCTTATGCCTTAACCGTATTTATGGTGAAAACAATCGATCAACAGGTGTCGATGATACATCCCTACTTCCATCCAGTCGTACTCTCTACCGCTGCGCCCCAGCAGGGTCACACTGTAAGAGTCTAACTATGCTAGGGTCACTCTTGGCTCCCTCTATGAACTCGGCAATTGATAATTTGCCATCAGTATTCTTGTCCATCTGGCGGAATATCTTGTCGACACGCTTCTCTGGTGTGCTTTCATCATCCGGCATCTTGACAACATTGCCTACCATTTTGTAAATGGCTCTCACGATCTCTAACATTTCATCCCGTGATATGTAACTACAATGATAAGTAAAACAAGCGTACTATTACCAGTAGCATAATTAAAGCAACGACAACGCAAAAAGGTGCTCTTAAAAACTCACCAATACTTGCGAGCCTGGCGACTAGCGAAAATGCAACCTAAAATCTAAGTTCATTGGGAAAACGCCACTTTCAGCAGAGCTCCATTCTGAGCGTACCGTAACAAACTTCTGCAAACCGAGCCTATCATTGCAAGGTACAAGCTTGTTATCAGTAGCATTTCTATTCCGTACAGACCTCTCGAAAGGCACCTGTGCCAGCTGACCTAGTTTATGTCGTTTACCCTATGCACGTATCCGTATGACTCCCGAGTTAAGCGACAGTGTTTTCATCACAAAAACTCGATACACTTCCTGTCCACTACAATACTAATCTTTAACGAATATAGAAACAAAGGATGGGTTGTAATTTGTTGGGGTCTAGAGTGGTTGTAAAAAGTACTAATCACACACGCCTATCCAGTATCTCGTTTACAAAAATACTATAAACTTTGTTGCACCTCAATATTTTCAAAAATATAGTATTTTGAACTGAACCAAATTCTTAAGATATTCTTATAAGATTTACTATAAAACTGTCGACTGCTGGTACATGCAAGAATATAACCTGCATGTCATGGTGTGCAAAGAGAAAGTACATTGTCCTACTAATTGTAAACTCAAAAACTCATTATCGATAAGTTTTGAGGAAGCCATTGGTGCGCTTACGTGTTGAGGCTAAACCCCATTCTAAATTTTGTCCATCTGATACAGGAGCGCATCAAGCAACAATTGACAAAGCAATTCTTGTCATTCATCCTATTATTGAAAGTCACTCCACCCAGAATATGTCACTTTCTTCTTTTAGCCACTGGATAAAACTCTAAGTAATTATTGGATTATCTTCCAAGTGAGTTACTTTAGCAGAGCCGCAATTGCAAATGCAGGAATTGACAATAAATTTGTAACTATTTCTCAACAGCTCCACTCCTCATGAAACCTTGCTAAAAATTTACGAACTAGGCGAAACTACTACATATCCCTTCCACTGTCGACAGTGTGTTGACTAAGGAAAATATTCCGTAGGCGACAAGGAATACGGAACTTTCTACTTGTCCTTACTCCAGACTTCTACCTGTTTGGTAGAGAGGCTACAGAAGAAAGGTAGCCTTAATTCTAAAACAATCAGTCAGTCAAGACCTGCCACGTCATTAACAACGAACGGTGACTAAATATTTTGAGAGAAAGTGCGAAGCCCACTCTAACATATCTTGGCGAATCAATTCTGCAACGGAACAGATAGCAATACTTTAATGGCTTGCATAAGGACGACGTAATCTAAGCTCATTTACAGGATGTCACCTCCCAATCCCATTCAATACGTAAGTGGTATGCTAAGAGTACCCATTGCCTCAAAAAGATTTGAAGCTACAGCATAGTAAAAAAAATCTTTAATCCTACCCAGGCAATTTTAGACGACGTAAATTTTCCAGATCGAGGCTGAAGCTATTCTGCACATGATCTTCAGATATACGTTAATACACGGGGTCTTTTGGAGCCCTCTACAATAACTGCAGATATCAAAAAGGGTCTGAAAGCGGAAACATCCCTATATTGCAGTTTGGTCTGTATGGAGCATATTAAAGTTAATTTGGTTAGCAAATTTTATCCTTTTCATATGTAAAAAACGCTGTTGTTCGAACAGGTAGGTGAAAAATTCATAAATATCGAAATTTCACTTAGTTTGTTTAAGTGTAGTCACTTAAATCCTTGATCCTGGAAAATGTTCTCAATGTGCTAAAATTGTTCTTAAGGCGGTCTGTTTTAAATGTGTTGAATTTTAATTGTGACACGTTGAAAAGTAACTTTAAGTCGTTTGACCTCTTTTGCAAAGATAATTTTTTCTTCATCTTCATCTTGATTTTTCCTGACCTTCGTACTGACTTTGTCTGTAACCAAACTATTGCTATGTGATTACAGAAATGATCCTACTCCATGTAACGAAACGATAATTACGTACTCTATTGTGATTGATGGTCTTTCGTTGATTGATAGTTAAAAAAAAAAGGATATTTCCGAGGCATACTTTTCGAAGAAACATAACACATTTGAATCTGGGATTTTGGACTACCATTTTAAAGGGCGTGGTAATCCATAGATTTGAAATTTGCCAAAATATAATTTTCTTATGATGTAAAAAGATAGAAAGTAAAGTTAGAAAGTTTACACTATTGCAAAAAGAAGGTCTGCAGAACACACCGCTGGTGGGGTGGGGTGGGGTGGTGGTGTTTCAAGAGCGCTGTATGTAGAATTAAGTTAAAATGACAACTGTACAGTTCCGTACTGGATTAAATGGAGAACCATAATCGTTTATGTCAGTTAGCAAGGCATCCTATCTACATAAAAATGGATAGATAGGACATCTGAAATATCTAGCGACATGTCCATTTTTTCCGATCAAGACGTTGTAAAAAAACTTATTACATCTAAAAGCACCATCTCCTATTTTATCATCAAAATACTACATGTACTCAACAGACAAAACTACTCATACAAGAAAGTCCTTAAGATTTTTCAGGGTAAGCGAGAAATATCCATAAATGTCGCTTTTGAATATGAATTCTTACACAACATCTTTCCATCTGCGTATCTATTCGCATTGAGGTTTAATCAGTATGCAGTTTCCGTATGCATGCGCTGGTATATCAATATTTTTCTTTTATCATAAAGAGAACTCAAAACAGTCACTTCTCTGTTGCCAAACACGCGTATACATACAACAGGAAATCCTACATGATTCCAGATTCCAGTTCAAAAGAACCAGTATGGAACTTCCACAACGTTCTGTATATAAATGGCAATTTCATAAAGTCAATATCTGCTTGTTACTCTAAAAACGTACGAATTCCAACAGGGCAATGAAGCATTCAATTATTCAGTATCGATCGATGCTGTGATAACATAAAGATTGTCATTTGGGTTTGAAAAATGAAATGTATGTGAAACTGTTCTTTAACAGCTGAATGTCAACACAAATTAACCAGTCCGAAAATTCCACATGTTTAGAAAACTTAAAACGGAATCTTTTCGAAATCTCAAAGTCATCTCTTGCAATTTTATCTCGCTGTCATCTCTGAATGGCTTTGCAACATATTTTTGAAAAGAGACATACTTGTTGAATCGGCACTCTCAAAGAATAGAAAAATAATATAGGTATCGCTTGTTGTTAAAAATTAACCTTTTTCGGGGGTGGGGAGAATCGGTTGGGAATTTCCATAAATTTGAAAATGAACTGAAAGGGCCTCTTAAATATTACGTGCAGACGTACGAGAGAAAGTCTTTAAACGAAAGACCACAGATAGCAAAAAGCCTTTCAATTAGCTTTCAATTAAAGGTGAAAAATTGCCAAATAGTTTGCTCTCCTTTACAGTTAAAACACTCATTCGACAATGGTGAGCATAAAATAAGGGGGTACATGATTTGTTTTCAAGTTTTAACTTTTGTTTATTACTTCGAGAGTCTCTTTTCGATTCTTTAGGGTGAAGTATACAACGGTATTAAGTCTTAGAAGGAAGCAGCGACCATTTCGCAACATAAAGTGACACAAAGTGACATAAAGAACTTCCTGTTTATCTGCGTGGGTGATAATATTCCCCGAATGTAAGATCAGAAGGTCGAACGCGTCGAGAACACATCAATAGTAACAGTAGAAACTTACCACAAACATCGGACAACATACAAGGTCGATTGCATTAAAGCACCGTTAAGCACAGTACAATAAACTCTTCCTTTTTAAATAGAAAGATACTGTTTATTCACCATTCTTACCTACAAAAGGTTGATACCATAAAAGAGGTAACACTGGTATACAAAACAATGGATCACAGTACTTACCCATTCCCATCTAAGTCGTACATTGAAAATGCCCACCGTAGCTTCTGTTCTAGCGTGCCTCGGCTAGTTACTGATAGGGCACATATAAACTCCCGAAAGTCTATTCGGCCATCGCTATTTGCATCGAAGGTCCGAAAAACATGCTCTGCAAATTTTGCAGCGTCACCGTACGGGAAAAAGTTGCCGTAGATTTTTTTGAATTCCTCTACTGATAATGTGCCATCCGGACAGTCCTTCAGGAAACCTACGAATAAGGCCAAGAATTGTTCACTTTTAGTCGAGAAAGAAATAGCGAATCCTACAATTGGTAAACAACAGTCTTCCAGTTTGGACAACGTTTTAAGCTCCTAGTCCTATACAATAGCAGTTAAGTACCTGGAATTTGTTAGTTAACGACAATTGAGTAATTTTATACTGGAAAGACAGGTTGGTACACCAGTGATGTCACTTACATACGCTACATTTCCTTGTTGAGGCCTATTGGTACTCCGCTTGCTCATATTATTCCATAAGCGTTAATTAGCGTACTTAAGTTAATGACTGACATGTGCCCAGTCTTTCAAAATCGAATCCAATACAGCTTTCAGATTCCACATTAAAGCAATACCATTACGGGTGGTCATGTCCTTTAAACACTTACCCTCACTATGGTCAAAATTGCCTACAGTCACCATTTGCACACAACAAAATTAAAATCAACAAATTCAATCCTTAAAACATATTGTATATGAGTGACCTTAAACATACCAACAGCTGTCGTGTTCTTGGCTCACTCTTGAGTGTATTGCTTATATGCGATACTTATAGTGAACTATCAATTGGCTTATCTTCGTATTATCCTGAGTTGGCGATTAAAAGGCTCAAATTTTAATCAATACTGAGTATCGCTTCACAAGCTGCGAAAGAGATTTGAACAAAAATCGAGTATTTGAACATTACCTATTTTGTAATATCATAAAATGAGTTGTCGTGTACAAAGGCTTAAGTTGTGAAATCTAAAAATACAAAACTATTTCTTTACAATAAATCTGCAAATATGGTTGTTAGAGTTCTTACTACGAATGGGCTTAATGACTTTCGATTGCTAAGATTAAATGGAATATATGGGTATCTTTAAGAAGGCATTAAATCAGTTGCTCTAAAACAGGACAGTTTCCTTGACAATAAACGATGATCAAAGTTTTGGGAATGTTTGTTATTCTTGCATATCATCATCAGGTACTGTCTTCCACTGGAAGGTTGGCTGGTGTGATCTGCCATCCCTCTCGATGTCTACCTCACTAGTGTTTCATATTTCTTTGTATTGATCCATTCTTTCATGTTCTGAATCCAAGTGGTCCTTGGTCTGCTTCTGGTTCTTCTGCCTTCTATCTGTCCTTCTAATAGTGGTCTCTGGGTGCTATTTTGTCTGATTGCGTGACCAAAATATTTTGATTTTCTCCTCTTAAATGCTGGTACCACTTTTTCGTTCACTTGCAGCATTTCCATCACCTCATTATCCCTCATTTTTCTGGTCCATGACATTTTTATTATTTTCCGGTGGACCCACATCTCAAATGCTTCAAGCTTCTTCAGAGTTGTATCATTGGTGGTTTCATATGAAGCTACATATTTAAATTGCGATACACAAATACAGAGTGTGCTAAAAATAAAGACACTTGTTTGGATTCCATTTACAACACTGATGTAATGAAACGGTTCCATCAAACAAATAAATAAATAAACTATTGTACACCTCTAAAATAACAAAAAAACCTTCCCCTTTAGCAATCCCGCAAAATGCAAGTATAGAACTCGGTTTTGTAAGATGGGGCAGAGTAACAAAAATGAAGTTTTCGGAACATGTTACTGACGGGAAGTTTCTTACTAATGCCTGGCGGCATAGGAATAGGGAAAGGAAATTTTAGCAGCGACTTACAAGTTCAAAATAAACTACCAGGATGGGATTTACCCCAACCAAGGGTGAGTAAACGAAAACCACCCAACCCAAACTGAAGACGCCGATTCTTCTATGAAACGAAAGGGATTGTTACGAAGCCAACCGAGCACAAAAAAAAACACCAGGAATTAGGAAGATTTTGGCAAGAAGTTACACGCACCCGAATCAGGAGAAATTCTCTCTAAAGAGCCTAACAGATGGAGAACTCGAGATGCTGGTGCCCAATAATTGGTTGATATAAGACGCAGAGGGTATTACTACTTTTAAGCAAGTACAACAGTCAAGGTATAAACTCCTTGTGACAGTTAAACTTCAAATCTAACAGGAAGATTTGACTCGAATGTCTTTTGTTCCAACTATCCGTTAGAAAACCGTTTCAGGGTACGGTTTTTCAATCCATACAAGTTTGCCAAAAGCCGCTTGTTCAGCACGAGTATCAAATTGCTGGTTCGACAGTAATCTATAGCTCATGATGTACTCTTACTTGAATAGAACAGTGACCATGTCCTTGTTTCGCATCTCTCTGGTGCCATATCCTGGCTAAACCCAATCTTTTTCAGTCCACGTTATGTTAGCCATACCCACTTTGCTGCAACGGCTGTGGTTTAGCCGGCAAATTGCGAAATCTTTACAGGCAGAGCTATTCAATGCTTCCGAGTATTAACGTTAATGAGTTAAGAAATCTGCCACGTGGTCGTCTAGAAAAACCGCCGAGCACATGGATCCATACGCAAATAGGGGCATACTCCTTAACTTTAAAAATCATTCTACGACTTAGCGATTTCAACCCGTTTCAATATGCAAAGCAGTTATCTGCACGGCTCTAGACTATTACTTGGCTCCAGCCCATGCAACCTTTACAGTTCATGGTGGACAAATGGACACGGTGAAACTGAAATCAAATTAGGCCATGTATACTTTGGAGAGGGAAAGGTAAGTTCTTTTAAGAGGAGATAGTGGAACCTCAGTAGAGCACTAAGAATAACGCCTCTTCTTTGAAGGCATAAGAGAGAACAGAAGAGATCATCTACAACGAGAATGTCAGGCTACCTTTGAATACTGTTTTGACAAGAAAGAGTATTCATTCAGTGCCTCTTGAGATGTTGCGACAACACTCTATCTTACGATACGTTTGTTACTTCAGTAATGGTAACGCATTTGCATCAGGCGTCACCTACTTGTAGAGTGAACCAACTATTGTTTCAGCAAATTTAGTTATAAACTGTATATCAGTATGTCGTTTCAAACATTGAATAAAAGGCAGCCTCAGAAGCTTGCCATAGCAAGAGGCGTCTTTAAGAAGAGAGCCAATCATTCATAAAGAAATAAAATGGGGATTTATTTCGTGGAGAGAGAAGCTTGGCTTTCGAGGCCTTATCAGTGGCCAGCCATTTGCTCTCCATTAAATACACACCTATCTTTACACACCTGTATTTGCATATAAAAATGTGTGTATATACAACATTTATCTTCAACTTAAAACCGCAATATCCCTTTGCATAAACATCGCACTTCGAAACTACCTAATTCAAAAAAAATTGCCTTATAAGTAGATAGTGAGCTTACGACACAATACTTGTAGAATAGCTAAAATATAAGTGCGACGCTATCTAGGAGGGCAGCTGCACCGTAAAGAACTTTAGAGGGGCGTAAAACTCGCAGTTGATGCGGTACATTTGCTGCTCCTTCAGGCATCTATGAATATATTCTCTGCTTTATTGTACCAAGCATTGATGGAAGACCTAAAATATTACTATTATTACCGATATTAGAAACCTGACACTGAAGTTCAAGAAACCTTTCCTGAACACTACGCAGGAAGGCAGGACAAGTTCTCTTAGCTCTTATAAATCTGGTCGTAGACTCCTCATCAAGTAAGATTATGACTTGCCATTAACCACTGTATTATGGTGTATACTCACAATTTGGTTACCATATACAGATGTAACCAATGTCTAAAATATAGTTGGAAAAGGCTTCCGTGTCACCGGAAATTAAACATGGTTATCATATTAGGTAAGTTTAAAATGTGAACAATTGTTCTATTGTGTCAACATTCGCCAGTCCTGTAGCCAAGGGCAACCTTTCCGATCATCATATCGATAAAATT
The DNA here is from genome assembly GCA_010016065.2 of Carybdea cf. marsupialis auct. non (Linnaeus, 1758). Taxonomy (NCBI): domain Eukaryota; kingdom Metazoa; phylum Cnidaria; class Cubozoa; order Carybdeida; family Carybdeidae; genus Carybdea; species Carybdea cf. marsupialis auct. non (Linnaeus, 1758). The sequence goes on from JAAAKL020001865.1 coordinate 24,520, forward strand.
CCCACAGAGCATATTTTCTCGAGAATTCACAAACGCCCTTAACAACTTATCTGGAACCATGCAAGTACAATCTGATTCAAAGATAAGACAATCTTTTCGACTCCTTCCAGAGATTCCCACAATCAGCGGAGTTATTTAAACACCTACACAAATATAGGTTGATCGGAAACTCCAAGTGATAACTCACGTAGATAAAAACCTCGAGGCCAAAGCAGTTGGCAAAGTTCACAACATACTCGTGTTCTTCAAGGATCAACAAATATATGCACTAACTATGCTGTAACGAAACTGAGTGACCCATCATTTCATCGCCACTAACTACAACTTTGGACTATGAAATATGAAAGATTCCCCAACCCCTGTTCCAAAATACTGTTCAGTTTAAAACCAGCATTTTGGGCACTTGCATGTCAGACCTCCCTGCTGCTAAGCAGAGGGTCTAGAAAACAAATAATACCAGATCTGGACACCCCTTTCATTTGGCAAGTGTCTTGCGTGATTTGCTCCATTTTCATCGAAATGTAGTAAAAGTTTAACTTCTATTTGTCCATGATTGTAGCAACTTCCGTTCTTCTCAGCCCACAGCTCTATAGAAGATGATGGTTGACCGCAATCGAAACATCACGCGTGCTCTTCTTTCGCTAGCTCCTACCATACTTGCAGTAAAGGTGAACCCTACTTCTACAACTAGTCATGTGTTAAACATGCTAGTATTCATATTACCGATGCCATAATGGTGGACGGGTCAGTAAATCTTCGCACTTAAACCTCGCTTCAAATCCGATGAACTTGTAGTGCGAGTCATGTACCACAGGGCTGCCATTACGTAATAGACCTCCATGAGCGGGTCTTATTTGGCAACATTTGTATGAAGCATCCTGTAGCTTCGCACACTCTCTTCACATGAAAATACCTTTATTTCAACTGTATTGAACATTTTTCTTCGGCTATCGCCCGTTCCACTGTTCCTTTTTCTCCTTCTCCTTGTCGTTTATTCGAAACTATTACAACACAGCGGACGAGACAGCAGAAGATCATTTATCTTCATGTTCTCTCGAGCATCAAGAGGCAACTTATACTGATCTTCCAATCTTGTCCTTGGCACTCTTTAGTTCTTCATACCTGCTGTCCTTCCTTTCCTCTGCAACCAATGAAGTTGCCTTTCCGCCGTATAGTGAATCTTACGGCTACTGCATTTTCTCCTCGCCTACTTCACCCTTTCGCTCTTCTGTTCTGGGTTACTGTGAACCTCAATAAGTTACCAACACCGGTATCGTGCTGCAACTCCTTCCTGTGTTGTTTACCCTTTTTGAACCCCATCCAACCAATGTACATTACCCACTTCAGGAAGTGCCCGTCAGAAAGTTCCGTCACTTTGTGCTATAGTGTTCTAATGATAAGTACCTAAGACCTTGCATGTATTTGAAAGAATGTGACCCTCCTCTGAACCCTAACCAAAGGGTTAGTGATGGGCACTCGTTGGGCATGGCCTCATTCCTGCAATGTCGATCATGTACGCTCGGTAGAGTATTTACAAGTAAAGAAACGGATTTTCAATTAACCATGATGCCCTAAACTCACTAACGAGTGCGGAATAAGCCAATCCTTTGCTTTCTTTAATTCCAAAATGGACGAAACAAAATAATTTGGTTAAATCGAGCCTCAATACAACCCTTGCCTCTCCTTCTCTGTCACCACTGATTAATCATTATCACTCACTATTTTCTGGCCAAAGTTCAATAAATCATTACACCAACATACTATTTTTGGGTGGTTTTTCCACAAGGTTCAGATACTAAATAAAATGGCCTACTGTTTTTAGTTAGCTTCTTTTGGTCGATTGCTTTGGAAATGCACAATCTTTCTGCTACATGTTTGTCACAGCATCCTCTAAGTACCAGAAAGAAGACTGCGCAACAATTCTACACATCGTAACTTTACACTACTATTCGATAAAACATCGCCAATTACCTTCTTGTTGTTGTCACGCGAATAAATTGTTACTTACAGTGTGCTTGGCTAATTGTACCTTTCTAACGCATATTTCTTTCAACGATTTCCCGTTATGTTGCCTTTTTATTTTTTCTTCGAAGACCATTTCTAACAATCGAGTTCAAAACTTTCGCTCCCTCCTGCTCTACCGAAATCCTTCCGCATACCTATATGCACCTTCTTATAAATTCCTTTCCTGCCCGATTTATCTCTTTACGTTACTTCATCTTGTAATAGCTCCTTCTTCTTTACTTCGTCACACAGTTTAACCTGTTTCTTTCTCCAGCAATTCCCCTAAACCCTATTCGGTGGACGCCTCTGCTATCTTCAGCCAACTTATCATATTTTTTTCTGGAAGAATATGTCAACCTTTTCACTTTCTCCGGTCTTTCTTCAATACAGAATCTTTCAATCTTCCCTTTATAAACCTTATCTACACGCCTACCACAGCACTACAGAGTGACCTTTCAACACACAACAGTTATTTATATTTTACTGGCGCCTTTCCCTTTAGAGACTATAACTGTAAAAAGGCACTGTTACAACAAAACACTTCGACATCGCTCATTACCAATCGTTTACCCATGCTACAAGATAAAACTTGTCATCCGTTTCGACTTTATTCGCTATATTTTCGCATTTGAACATTTGCGGTAACCATTTTAAGATCTACACAATGATAACAAACCTAAAATTTACTTGATAACATTATTGCTAACATAACGGCCACAGAAGTTGAATGGTGGAATTATAATGAGGCCCTGTCGTGGTTGACCTAACTTAACGTCTTGAAGTCAAATATGGCCTTATGGTAGATGGAGCCAGCTTCTCCGGCAGGTATCCTTGTAATTTGGCAAGAAATCAAAATAAACTTATCTGTTTTCCATTTCTTGATAAAAACAGACAAAATGTTTAATAAGTTGAGTTACAAGGAACCATGAGCCAATACAATTCGTCAAATGAAAAGCAACAGGTGCCTCCATGTTGCGTGAGCTGTTAATGTTTGCGACGGATTAGGCTTGCGGGAAAGGATAAGCTTGGAGGTCAATTCACCGGATCAACTTAATGCCGAATCAAGTCCACTTACGCCAATGTCACAAGCAGACGACCATTTGTGGATACGCTGTCAAGAATTCTATTCTGAAGCAAAAACTACGGCATCAAGTGCTTGCGTACCGTAGAAGCTCCCTTCCAACAGATTCAAGTCCTTGATGGACCCAACAATTCACATTACTATAATCCATCGTCAATTTGAAATCAACCTACTCATTATTAGTATTTAATTCAAGGCTACTTGGGTTTGATTATTTAGTCCAAGCATTGAACATACTCCGCAATAAGAGGCAGTTGACGGCGAAGAATCAGGTGGATTTCCTCTTTTCGGTCGAATACGTGCATATAATTCAGTACACGTTTCTGCCCCACTTTTCATCTTCTCTACAAGGTCAACAAACACATCTTTAAAGCCATTCAAAGTACAGGTACCTTGCCAAAGCTTGTTTGCTTGATGCATAGTCCGATAAAGTTGGTGCTTACCTTTCCTCAGAAAAATAATTACGGGGTCCATACTTGCTGAAGATGGTCCGTTGGGTACCACAGGAGACCAGTCAGTTTACCGTTAGGATTAGTTCACGTCAAAAAACAGCTCGATGTACGTATAGAGAATGATCCATAATCACAAATTACCATGTTTAATTCTATTTCTTATATAAGCAGCCTACCTAAGGAAGGAGCGTCTGTTAAGCTCCAAATCAAGAATTTTACGCCCCGTCTCCAATCTTTTTCCATTCCTTGTACTCTCCCTTACATAGCTCACACATCTTCGCAATAGTTCCACAGCACTCCTGGATACCACTTACAATAGAAAAAGCTCTTGATTGTAAGCACTATTTACAATGAAAATAATGGGGTTGTATATCTGTAATCTACGACATGTTATGCGACCTGGTCTGTAGTAACCCATTTGCTACCATCACTCACGGAACGACATATCTCTGGGAATGGTAGTTGAAAACCCTTAAGAACCAAACGTTCGAGGGAGAGAAGGAGGGAGGGAGGGAGGGAGGGAGGAGGAGAAGGAAGGAGGGAGGGAGAGGGAGAGGGAGGGGGCGCCAATCA
>JAAAKL020001866.1:0-28620 GCA_010016065.2 Carybdea cf. marsupialis auct. non (Linnaeus, 1758)
GTGAGTTACAATGCATCCAAATGTGAGTTACAATGCATCCAAATGTGAGTTACAATGCATCCAAATGTGAGTTACAATGCATCCAAATGTGAGTTACAATGCATCCAAATGTGAGTTACAATGCATCCAAATGTGAGTTACAATGCATCCAAATGTGAGTTACAACGCATCCAAATGTGAGTTATAATGCATCCAAATGTGAGTTACCGCTAACACTATTTTACTTTTCTTTGGAGAGAGTAGGGGCCGTCTCATGAACCCTGGCAAACTTTTGTTTCCGAGTTACCGGCTACAAGTGCAAGAGACTTAAAAAATTTGGGCTTTTGTTTTCATTAAATGTGAAGTAAAATTTCGGATTGAAGTTATTACTGCTCTACTCCAGATTTCCTTTTGAGTAGATGCAGTGTTGAAAATCAAATAAAAAACGAGATGTAAACGGAAATGTCTCGGTTAAGATCGACCTCACAGACTACCCTTTCCACCATCAGGAGCAGAATAAGTTATGGGAAAAGCCAGAGCAGAAAAATTCCTTAAGGAGAGAAATAAAGTTGTCTGACGTAAAATAGATGTTGTAAATAACAGTGATATAAGCCCATTTTTGCAATTATTTTCTTGCTACTTCTGGTAACAAAATTTACTTTCATCTTCTAGTTTATACCCAACACTTTGATACCATCAACAGTACCGTCTTTTTAGAGGACTTTCCATCATCATGTAGATTAATAGCCCTTATGATTCTAGAAACTCAGTGAAAAGAGTATATTAGATTGCTTAAACGCATGTTGCTCTTAATGATGTCGCGCTTATCTCTGCAACATCAAATTCATGAGGGTAGATCAAACTGAAGCTCTTTCTTTGTTAGTTGGCGTATTAAATACCAATATAAGTAAAAGCACGGAAACATTATACCTGGTTGTCATCAGACTAAAGCTATATAAAAGTAGCAAAAGACAAAGTCCTCAAAATTTTGACAGATATCATGCAACAATCGAGCAGGTTGTACGTAGATGTAACTGGTGATGAGCAAGGAGATACGGAGATTTGTATCGGGAAAAGTAATTGGCTTTTGATATTCACAACCCACTTTGTGATAATGCATTATCTATGTATTTTGCTGAATATTTGAGTACGTACATGAATTAGGTAAACGCGAAAACAGAGCATGTTGATTCATAAGGTGCTGCACATAAGATAAGAAGAAAAAAATTGGTAATTAAATGGGTTTTTTTTAATTGTCGCATTTTAAGTAATTTGCTTGTTAGCTTGTTAGTAATTTTTCCAAGTCCTTTCAAGTGTGCCTTTGAGGTTGATTTTCACATTTAGTATATTATCTATAAAGAATATTCATTGGACTCATTAGTTAAAATATGCGATGAAGATAGTTACTCAATCTTTCTCTGTAAATAGATCCTTGTCTTTGCATGATTTGAAATAGTTTAAAATCAATTAAAAATCCACGTCAACTTGTTTCAACATCTATTTCATACAAAAAATTGAAATTTTTTACTTCTTTTAAGTGTCAGTACAGGATTCTGTCAAAAAGCCTGTTCCACCATCAGTTAAAGTGAAAATCTTGGCAGCTTTTAGTCAGAACTCCCAAATTACAGATATTAGAGGGAAAATTCAGATAAAAAGAATACATGAAAAAAACCCATTAATAAGCTATTGATGCTTATATTTTAATGCTTCTTTGCACACAGTAAATATTGGAAAAGATAGAGAATTGTATAAAAGCACAGAAGAAAGAGATTAGAGCAAGAGCATTCCAGGAGGCGTTATTGGTTTTGCAAAACTGCTATATCAAAATGATATTTTGTAAGGAAAGGAAATTCTTACTTCTTCGAAACTTGTATGGTAGTAAATTTCTTCTTGAATATTCGGAAACTCTACAATAATTGGTGTCACAGTAATCCCAGTGAAGCATGGCATAACCAGTCCAAACTCGGCCCATCCATTCCTTCACGTTGATGACTTCCATGCGTACTTTAAATGATAAAACCTCCCATAAAACTAAATGCCGTACCTGCATAAATTATCAAAAATTGCATTAGTTTCAATTCTGAGGAAGTAATGTATATAGGCAATGCCTTTCTTACCCTTTTAACACTACCAAACAATTTTAGTGTATTAAATTGAATGAAGGAAACGGTGACCTTTCTTTGGCTAGAAAAAGGGGAGTCCTTTTTTCATCTTTTTTCTCTATTATTCTCTTTAAGGTAGTACAGATTTATAGTACCTTTGATATCGTAGGATTACGTCTCTCTCTGGAAAACTCTAATACACATCATCACAAATACCAAGCACTTGAAAAATAAAAGATCTTGCAAATTTGCAACAAGTAATGACATTTCGTCCATCACAGTTAAGTAAGAAAATTAAAAAAAATTAGTTGCAAAGTGAAAAAATAATAATCACAAAACCAACTTTACCGTAAAGCATTGGGAATAAGATACTTTTTTGTAAAATAGCCTTAAAAGTTAAAAATGAAACTTCCAGGAACCATTATTATTGGAATAAAAGGAATTGTTTTTTACTCACTGTCAATGTCCACTTTCCCTCTGTTTGATTGATGACATGAGAAGGCAATCGAGATACCTTCTGAAAGTTTTTTAACTTTAAAAATTGGTCTGTAAAGATGTGAATGCTATATTCAAATGCGGAGCTCCTGGACTGAAATTGATGATTGATTGTTATCTTTAGGGTGAACGACCCTCTATAACATAATCGAAGAGGGGCATTATATAGAATCACCCTCTACTGCTATATTAAATTTACAATATCTAGTTATTAACAAGCTTCATTGAATCACGACTTTTTCTGTATATATACTTTGAAGTCAAGCATAAAAAAACAAATAACAAGAGATAAATGAGCACTCATCAAGCATAACATATGTCTATCAACTTGAGTGGCGACGGTTCTAGGTTAATGAAAGGGAAACGTTTTTTACCAAGAATTTTTACTTGTTTAGTTGAGTAACATGATATCGCCAATATACTCTTGGCTGCTCTTCTTATCTTTCAAGAAAGTTGTGAGGTAACAACATAATGTCTAATCCATAGTTAAACGTTATTATTAGTAAGTAAATTCATACTTATATACCTTTTAATATTCTGACTTTAAGCCTCTTCGATTAAGTCTATAAATTATTTGAACAATAAAATATTACGACACTAAGATTTTGTCTTAACCTCCAATGTTAAAAATTTGATATTTTACGCGTAATATAAACCATGCAAATAGTCTCTGGTGCGATTAGTTTGTTAATAAACTATATAGGCAGGCGACGTTTGAAAGCAGAGTTATAGAAAGGTATTGATCTATCACAAGCCAAAGACCCAAATTACTTGCATTAAATTTACAATGTATGAAATAATGTTTGTCATGATTTAGTTAAAATACATTACCCGCTAGGCACGGCGTAATCAAAATAAGGATTGATTGTTTCCACAGCTGTTGATATCATGGTTCGCTGAGGTCTTATAGGGGCCTCCACCCTGAAATGAGTCACCAGATAGAATTCTGGTTTAACGTGAACTGTTGACGTAATCCATGTAAAGCCATACTCCATGTTTGTTGGTGATTGCATGAAAGTGACGTCATTTATCTGTATTAGTGGCAAATAGATAAAAAACCACAATTTAGGTTATCTGGTATTTAGGTAGAACAAAATGCAATGTGGAGTTAAAAAATGATTAAATGTTTTCTAATTCATAGCTTCAAATCTGAGAATGCCTACCGTATCTGACCATGTCCTGCTTGCAGAAGGGGTGGGTGTTTTTTAACCTTCTCTCTTTCAAACGTTTACCTGGACTTTGCCGCCCTTGGGTGTTGGGGTGTGGAAATATCCTAAACTATTCTTTTATTCTATTTATCTTTAAAATGACGAGTCGCTTTGTTTAAATTTGACATTCCAGCTCAACATCTTTTTTTGAAAAGGTATAATGTGGTTCCAGTCAATAACACGGGAGGCAAAATCCAAAACGGGAAACTACAAAAATAATGCAAAACAAATTACACTTTATACCAAGCTTGCTTGTATTTGAAACCAATTAGTGCTTTTATTCTTTCCTTTATTTTGTCCATTGCATAATAAAGTGGAATTTCTAAACTGTATTGTCAAAATAGGATAAAGTTAAAGATCAAACAAGAAACGGTAAAAACTCATCAAAGTCACGTTTTGGCTAAGGGTGATGGCCGATGACATTGGTAAATGAGACAGCACTATCAGATTAACTATAGCTATGATATCGAAATGTCTCAAAATGTTTTCAAAATGTTAATTAATAAAAGGGCAATACTGCACTGCGTCACAGTATCATGCGATGTACCGTTTTAAAGCTAAAAAGAGAGGCTCAAAAAGCCACCCGTGCCAAACAGGATCAATTGTTGAAACACCTCATGGGGTTAGCATAGTACTGGAGAAGTTGGCAATCGAAAATCATCCTCGATATTTTGAGTAGTTTTGTAAATGTCGAATTTATGAAGATATCGCTATTTACTATAGACTGAGGGAATAGTTGTGTTGTCTCAAAACTATTGGCAATCAAACCATACTCGTTATTGTACAAATTCACTTGGAAACTGAATTAATCATAAGAGATTTCGATACTCATCAAATTTATGATTCAATAACTTTTTGTTCAAAAATAAATTATTTAGACTGCTCTTTTATAGGTCAATATTGTCATTACTTTTAACATCAGTAGCTTAAGTGTCTTAAGAGAAAGATGTTTGCTGTTGATTGCAGAAAAGTGATGTCATATATCTATGTATATTAGTGGTGAATAGATAAAAACCATCAAATTTAGGTTATCCGGTGTTTAGGTAGAACAAAATACACATTAACAATATCTTAACAATATCAACATAGAAAGGGGAGACCTTCCGTAATTTTTGGAGACAGATAAAGAAAAGGAGACTGAATAAGCAAAGGTGAAAAGGCTCATGAGTGCAGGGAATTTGGTTAGGAAACGTAATGAACAATAATAACTGAAAATATTTAGCTCTATTGTCGCAGTGAACACTCAAAGAACATGTAAGGCTCGCTGATATAATGGGTTTTAAGCTCCAGAATTTAAATTGGAAAACTTAGCCAGAAGAACGTACGGCACGTATTTCTTACTGTAGTCAAATAAAAAGGCAACAAAATAGAACAATATCTTTCACTCAGCTAATGATAACTTTTTAGCCTCATTTGCAAGTCGTTTGAAACTGATATCTAAGTTTTCATATATACCAAAAGAAGAGTAATGAGCAAAAGACTACAAAAGTATTGGTATTATCCTAAAAGATACATTTATTTAGGAATCTAAGGGTGCAATACTCTACAGAATAACGCAAGCAAAATGTTTTAAAAGACACTTTAATATGTAGATTTAGAGAATCGAATGTAAACTAAGATAAACATATAGGTTTGACTTATGGTGCTATATCACATCGAGTATAGTTGTGGAAGGGAAGTCCCAAAGAAGTGAAAGGTTAACTTTTGCAGGCTATTCGTTCTTCTGAAGTCGAAAACCATGCAATAGAGGTTGATTTTTGTCCCAGATTACAGCATACTGTACAATTGTGACCATGGTATATATAATAAAATATATCATACTATCTGATTAGAAAGGCCTCAAAATAAAAAGGGATCCTTGTGCATTGAAAGCTTGCAGAGCAACACCGCCTTTAATATTTTACATCCTCCAACAACGTTATCGTTATTATCATTATCATCATTAGTCCATGAATTGAAAAATGTGACCCCGTTTAATAAAACTCCCTAAGCACATACCAGGTTGCAATTACCTGTTTTCATAGTTTTCTTTTTCTTGCGCAGCAAATGATCAGTTAAATGGATAAAATTGCTATGTACTACAGATTTTCTAGCATGTACAGCAAAATCAAAAATCAAATATGTAGAATGATATTGGTTATAACGGTAAATTCAAAACCCTCCTGATCAGTAGACCTTTAAAGGCTGCATCGACAAGAAGAAATTATTTGTATCTATCAATATTTCATAATTTTGCAGCTGTAGCCTCATTGTCAAGATTTACTAAAGACTCAAATCCTAGTTTTTAATCATCAAGATTTTTATAACTTCAGCAAGCCGTTTCATAATTGCGGTAGTGACCATATCTCCCTGTGTTTTTTTTCCTGACACCTCCTCGAAGACGCGGAAATCTATTTTATAAACATCTCGTTTTTCATATTTTTGACATTTGCCAACCAGACACTTGAAAAGATTCCCATGAAAACCATCAAAAAAGCAGAACGTTTACGCAGAAAAACACTTAACATTGATAATTGTAATAAATCCTAAAATTATATGAAACATAGGCCTCCACAGATTGGACTTCTTGGTAGTGTTTACACTGCTATCGGCTGTGGTAAATTACCTTTACTCTTAATGATTTTCAATATAACCTCAGATATCATAATAACACTTCTTCCCCTAACTGATATATGAAATTAACAGCCTAAAATGTTGCTTAAATCATTGATACAGCATTGAGCCTTTGAAACCTCCCATTAGCGCATTATTTCTGGCAAACACAGAAAAACCCTAATTATCTAGGGTTAAGATCTCTAGGGAATAAGGAAGAATGGAGATAAAAGTTAATCGATGATACCCTGTTGCAGAGAAGTTTTAAACTATGACCAGATTTGTTCATTTTTGGGGCTATGTATATTCTCTGCCATCCGCATCGTAAAAAAAATGTACTTTTAGTGTACTGATTTCCTATTTTACTGAGAAGAATCGTGACACAAGTGGTTTAAGGCAAATCTAATTTACTAAAAAGGGTTTCAAATTAAGCAAATTAGCGGTATAGGGGTGTCGTTTATCATATGTATCAACACAATATATGAATGTATCGTAAGAAAAACCTGAATACCTCAAAACCAGTTGTAGTCTCTGCACGAGCTTCCGAAAGCCAATTTGTATTCGGCGGCCATGTAACGGAAGGTTCAAAGTAAAGAAGATCCTGTACAGTTGAATTCGCAAGTGAGGGAACCTTGATTTCTTTGTCTTCAGCAAGGGAATCTTTACCAGTAGTTGTTTCAATTGTTTGTATAACTTTGCACGTTGGCTTTCCGAGAATTGGCTTACAACGTACCTTAAGCGTATAAGCCAGAACATCAACAGGAGCAATAATAAAATGTTTTATTAAATGTTTCCATGACGATGTCTTCTCAGGCTTCATTGCCCGAACTCTGGCTACAGGTAAAACATTTCAACAGTTTATTCAGTAAGGGATTTAATTAGTTAAAGTAGAACCGTAACAAATTTAAATTCCAAATACGAATTCTGTCGAGGAAAGGTCTTCTTAGCATTTAATTGCTCTTTTAATGACATTTAATATTATTACTTTTAGCAAATAGTAGTTTTTAATAATATGGTAGCCCTCCCCTTTATTGTTTATTTATATTATTTTAGGCCAAATTGGCTCTATTCTTGGATTTTCTGCATTCTGGCGTGTGCATGTTTGTTTTAAACTGTACTTATAAAGGATTCAAATGTCAAAACAAACTCTGCTGAAATGTTCTTGTGACTATGTTTATTTGGACCAATAGGAAGGTGTTGTGTACAAATATCGACAAAACAAAAAAAATAAACACTGAAATATCATCCTATATTATGTGATACCTAGCTCTACCTACAACAAAACGGGGTGTTGTTGGTCTGTATTTGTTTTAATTAATGTTTCAGCATTTTTTTGTATTAAAAATGCTTCCATAATTGGCTTTCAGCTTTGGTTATTGCTCTGGACTGAAATAGGAGGTTCCGAGTTCTTTCAATTAATAACGCCTGTCTCATGTGAAAAAGTTATCCTCTATAATCAACCCAACCTACATTATCAGAAAATATTTAAACATTAATTTAATGCTTTGCCAATAGTGAAAAACATAACCTGACTAGCTTAGATTTGTTTGGTTTGCATTATGGAATAGCAGTTTATTGTCAAGAATGGTTGTAAATGTTATTGCATCAAACAAGACGTTCATAAGTGAATATACAAGATTAATTAAAGTTTTAAGAAAGAGATATATCAGTCAGGCTTATCAACTCCGCGCTAATTCAATTTGTTGCAAGTCTGCAGAGGGATTTTGTGTTTGATGGTTATACTATTTGTTTCCATAGTTATTTTTAACGGAAGTCAAAATTCACGTTATATGTGATTCATGGCTGAATGTAATTTCGAATATAACTTAATCACAAAGTGAAATTTTGAGATGCCAATTATATTTTTTCTAATACTAAGTATATTTATTGCAGCTATCAATATTAAATATAATTTGAATATAGACTGAAAATTAGTTGGACTTAATCTCCCATTTAACCAATACTTCCTTTTTTTTAAGATACTTTCAATTATTTCTTATTTGATTTTTTATATGCGAATGGGGTCATTCAAATGACAGCAGGCTTGATCTATTTGTTGTGTTTTAACAAACTCTTGGAAATGCTACAAAACCTGCCATCAGCTTATTCGTAATATTTTTGTTACAGATTGATCTAAAAGTACGCAAAGGAACTCAAATCAATCGCTGAAGAGAAGGAAAGCATTTAGAAGTTATCAATTATTTAGTGGAATAGTTTCTACCAACCGCTATATAACATTATAAAGCTCAGTTATTTACAGCTTCTAGCTTCTCTTGGTTTAACAATGACTGTATTTGTTGCAATAGAAAGTATAAAAACGTTTAACCGTCACCAAACTGTACATTTTTATGCATTCTAAAAACTTCTAGGAGGCATCCTTAAAACTTCTATCTACAACAACACACAGTATAAAATGCAAAAAAATATATAATCAGTCATATTGCACACATAAAATTATGTTATTTAGTATTTAATAGCATTTCCTGTATTATCAGATTTCTTGATCTAAGTTACACTTTTAGCTTTGCACCTTTCTTTAATATGCAAAAATCCCAAAGAGTGGTTATATTCGAAATACATTATGCTATCAATTTATGTATCATAGCCAGTATCTTAATGTTCTCTATTACCAATTAACGCGAGGAATGCTCACCTGCAGCCATCTTTATCAATAGGAACTTTATACATCTGTATTCCTCCTTGTGCAATTTATTTATGCCTTTTCTAAGGCCTTTTTAGTAAATGCAGAGAAGTGAAAGAACTTCGAAAAACGTATAGATATGTATTAACTGAAGTATAGAAATTACCGGGCATCAACTTCAGAGGCACCTTCAATATTGATTTATGAAACACTCTGTATCTATGATAATGAAGTTTAAGATCATCGACGACAATATTGAAATTTTTTTATGTAATAAACGTGGTAATTATCACACATATATTTTAATAATCAAAGGGCTAGATAAACTAAAGCGAAGTATTGCTTCTATTCTTAAATTAAAATACTGGTTCCAATTGATCTCATGTTGGAAGAATTTACAACTTGATCTCTCCTGTTACTATGCAGTTTTCCTAAAGCATGCTTTGCTGTCGTTTCGTTGCAATGAAAAGATAAGATAGAATAGAAAATTTGCGATTCTGACTTTCTAAATCGAGCTGCATTAAGTATTTGCCAAAAAATCTTGTTACCATTACGTTCCATGATCAACGGATTGGAAAAGTTACTTGCAAGCATCCTAAAGAGGTCAAATTAATTTCTTTCTGTATCCTTTTAAAGTTGAAAAAAAAATCAAATTTTAATGCAATTTAAGAAATGTCAAGAAAATTTTGTCTCTATATATTAAATTTCAAAAGAATTTCCCAACGGGCAAAACGTGTTGTGGGTAGAAGTAGTGAAACATGTGACTGTCTTAATAAAAACGGAAACACGGCTACTAAAGAGAATGATACTGTTTCTCGCCTTTTTTCTTATAGTTAATTTCCTAGATATAAGTTTCGTTTATGTTAAAAATTATTTAACGTCTGAAGATCTTATACTAATGCCATGTTAAACAGCCATACAATATTACATACATGAAAATATTGGACAGTTTTGACTCAAGATCATCAGTTCATTTAGGATTCTTGGTGTTGATTTTCACAGCAACTGGACCAAGACATGAATAACTTGACCAAGCATATCAATCAGTTCATCCTACTGGTTCCTTATGTCCCCGTGTGAACTTTAAAAAGGAAGGTATACCTCTGAGGCCAATCTTATCGATTTCTGGTTTAGCTGAGCAACGAACTTGATCGATAGAAGACTAGTTTTTTTCCTTTGAGCTCTATGAAACCATCTGAGATTTAAATGATCATTTTTTACAGTAGAATGTGTTCTTTTGATATTTTTTCGTTGTTAACAAATGTTCCCTTAAATGAAGTAATTCAAATCTGTGCTAATGAGTTGTATTATTGAAACCTGTCTTTCCAGGTATCCCAAAGTAGTTATGTATTGATGCCATGTGCTAAGCAACTCTGGACGTCCGTTTTAGTTTTACATAATATATTGTATAGACAGATTGATGGAGTGGCTATGGGCCGCCCTTCAGACCCTACACTGGCTAAAATATTTATGGCCACTATTAGGCAATTTTCTTTGATAACACCTGGTGATAAGCCGTTATTGCCGCTTTGCCGATGGTATTATTGTTACTTTTCCTTGCTTGAATAATGTTTATGATTTTTACTACCTGCAAGAGTTGCATACCTCTCTGTACTTCGTAATAGAACTTGAGGAAAACAACACCTTATCTTTTCTAAATGTCATCACTCAGAGAAAGGTGATAGTTCTAGAATTACTACTAGTATCTATCGTAAACCCATCTTTACAGGTCTATATATTACGTGGGACTCCTTTTGTTCAAGGGGAGTTAAAACGTAGTTCGTGCATTAGTACATCGATCAAAATGTATTTGCTCCACTTGCAAAGTAAATAGTGAAATTTTGAATATCTTTAGTATTCTCTGCCAGAAAGGTTATCCAAACAAGTCAGTCATATAAACTATCATCAAAGGGACTCTAGCATCGAAGGGCAATGTATTTGGTCCTTTAGACTGTACTTTATATTGTAGGCTGCCATTACTTGGTTCAAAATCAGGGGTTCAATGGCAGGAGAGTTAGTAACCTTCTTATCTCTCAGTTTCTATCATGCACAGCAAGGACGGCATCTGTAAGTGAACCTTTTCTCCACCATTTCAGAAAAGATGTTATACCTACCCCTCAAATCAATGATATACATTAAATTTTGTGTAGCTGTCGGTAGCTATACGTAGGTAGAACTAGACAAAGATTGGAAAGTAGAATAGCGTAGCATATCCCTCCTGTTGCATGGGGATTTTGAGAACCCTGAATGCCTTCAACATGGCCATGATATTCATGTCACATCTTATAGGCCCGAAAATGTTGTGTCAGCTTTTGTAATCCACTTTCTTCTTAATAAAAGCTGTGCTGACGAATACAACCACGGTAAATTTCCAATCTTACATAGGTGGGAACAAGAGCTCTACCTTCGTGTTCTTCGTGATCCATCGCCTCTCTGAAACCGTCACTTTAATGACAAAAGGAACTTGTTTTTAATCTTTTATTACTGCGTTAATGGCTTACTTTGTCTTAGTTGTAGCTTTCGTGTATTTTTTCATAGTGTCAAACTGTATGTAGTCATTAACATAGTATATTCAATTGTTTTCATAAGAAATTTGTTTCTTGATTTTTGATCTATTATGTAGCTATTTGTTGATGTATAACTGTTTGATATTATTTTCTTTTTACTATTTTCTTTGTAACTTTGTATTCTAATCTGTATTTTGGTTCAATATCAATGTAATGTTCTGATAAGTATCGATCGGAAAGTTTGGATTTCGCCATCTCTTTATCCAAATTCTTTGTTTCACAGTAACAATAATCTATACATGAATACTTGTTTAGCTTTTTAATTACTGTCTTTAGAAAACATAGCCATGATGCTAAACATTTGAAGGACAATGCAAGAAAATAAAATTTCAAATTGAATTAAATACCAAAAATGGCAAAACAGTTTTCTTCTGCCCACAGATATCTGTATGACTTAAAAAAAAGAAATAGTATCTTACCCTCTCTACTGCCAACAAGATCAAATCTAAACGATCCATCATTAAAAAACATGTAAGGTCTTATGGTAAACGTTCTACCATAAATAGGAGCAGGAAATACTTGTTCAGAGGATATATGATTGTCAAGTAATCTGTTGCCTCTGAGCATCTGAAAACGAAGTTGAAAAAGCATTGGGTTAAAAACAATAAACTATCAAATATGAAAAACACATTCTGTTAAAAGCCACTTTGGATCTTTCAATCAATGCGTAGTCGACCACTCAAGTGTTCACTCCCTGTAACTTATAAAATTGTAAAATTAAGTTAGTTTCTTTAAAAATTACGTACCCAGCTACATTATTATACTGACACGATCCGTCAAGGAGTTATAGGAAAAAGTTTACCCTTATCGATAAGAAATATAGCAACGGATCGAAAGGCAATGGTGTCGCTTAATTAGGACACTAAAGAAACCTATCCCTAGTAATTTAGAAAATTATTGACTCGAGATCAATTTGTTCTCTGCACCCGTTGACATCAGTCAACAAACATAAATTTCTCGAAGACGGTTATACAGAGGTTAACAAAATTTGGTAAACAACAAAAAGGCATTTCTTAAAGCAGTTGGCTTTTTCATATATAAGTAATATTTAGCTTTTGCTAAATTTAAATGCAGCAAAATAGTCGATTGTGTGTTAAATGATAATCACGTAATTATATACCTATTGCATTTATTACTGATTCTCCGTAAATTCAAGGTAAGGAATGTGTAAATACAAGGGTAACAAACAGTTGGAATTTATCCTTTCTGATACGTTGCATTAACGGTGTGGGAGGGGATTTTCTACCAGCTATAATAATCTGGTCAGTTAACCTTAACCTGACGTGAGGGGCTACTGAGCCTTCGTACCAATGTTCCTTAATTTATCATAACTACTAACTTAACAGTTTGCGAGGAATGACGTTATAGTTACATCTTAAAATTATTACCCCGAAACAATACGAAATGTCTACGGGAAAAAGCCCTCAGAATAAACCTGTTATTACTTTCTAGAAATCGAAGAATTGCATGTAAAATTCGTCCTTGCGCTCAATCATACGTTTGTTGCCTCTTGAAGCTAAAAGATTTGAGCTTCATGTACGTTTTGCTTTAAAACGCCATTCCAAAAATGGACTTTGAATCGGTATTAAGGTACTTGTTGTCTTCTGGCTATTATGTGACGTCATAACCTCTTCATTTAAGAAGCAACTCCTTTTTCTTTAGCTTACATATATTTAGGGTGTTCTTATTTAGATAAACATAATATAGCTGACGGATTCACCAGCAATGATGTAGACCAGTGATCAGTAAGTCAGGCATATGATGATGGATCAAGAGATTTACATACAGCATCGTCTACAGGAATATATGAAAAGCGTCTAGAACTGCATGGAGGAGAAGTATTCAGATTCTGCATTTGTAGTGCGTGGGTGATCAACATAGTCTTGCGTATAAAGTGCACCATTGCCAACAATTGGGGCCAGGAATTGTCCCATTATAAGTATGGACGTGCCCAAACTAGTCCGCCTGCAGAACAATGTAAATTAGATTTGACAGCAGTAATAACATCAAGGTGAGGAATGGTTGGACTTTGATAGAAGCTTTGAGATGACGATGAAATCTTTCAACAAGGCCATTGGCTTGTTGGTGGCAAACTGCTGGTCGGATTCGATTTGTGCCAAGTCAATTAATGAGAGGATTGAAAACAGAGGATTCAAATTGAAAACCATGGTCTATAGCGATGGTTGATTTTGAGATCCAGTAAGTATTAAAATATGACACATTACATGGGACTGGGGAGCTCATTGAGGGTATCGTCCCGTGTTTCCTGTATCTACTCGTCAGCATCACACCTCACTTATTTTGAGTTTTATGTCTTCCTGTGACAATTTTTACACAAATGTCTCTGGCAGGTTGAGCAATAAGTCTGTGGCTGAAGCGACAGACATAAGAAAGTAAGTCAGTATATATAGCCAATTGAACAAGGGAGAGGGCAAATTAAATTGATATGGAGAAGGAAGAGAGAAGAAGTACCCGGCTGAAGATTTAGCATGGCTTGTGTGGTAAATTGCTGTAGTCTAAATCCCTTCAATTTTTTACTTTAGGATAAATACTTTTACATCGTTCTTGTTCATAAGATCATTTCCGAACTGGGTTATTTTGAGTTTCCAAAGGCTAGATGGGGCAAGAAAAAGGGAACTAGTAGGCCCACTGTTATTTCTATCCTACTAACTGGGAATAACTATTATTTAGGTATGAAATTCTGCTAAGGGATAAAACTAGGTATGTCGATTCATCAGTGAGAGAAACAAAAATTTGTTTACTTTTCAAAGTGTTAGTGATGACGCTACATAACAACCGGAAGTTGACAAAAACCAAACATCGTTCAAATGCCTATTGTTACAATTAAAACGGCAAGGAAACGGTCAGAGCTATCGTCTGTTATTTATGAGTTGTCAGGAAAAACCCAGAGTCGAGGGCCTTTTATGCGAATTCTAAACAATGTTGCCATGTCATAAAAAGATTATATATACGTGAGAATAATGGTGATTAAGATGAAGATATCACGCTTATCTGCTTAGCCCTGTCCATTCTCTATCAAATCTTTGCAACAGGTACTTAGAAGCAGATTGGTTGATCCAATTACATAAACAGTTCGAGTTCAATTATTTGAACAATGGTTAAAGGTAGTACATTGTTACGGAAACGACACTTTTGTCCCTTTTTTTGCATTTCGTTGGGTCTTTTTGGTTAGCCATTCAGTTTTACGGACTCTTTACGGACAACAAAATCTGGCAGTAAGAATTCGAATTGGTTATTTTAAAAACACAATTGGGTATAAGTTCCATTGATTCCCTTTTCAAGTTTTAGATTCTGACGATTTTGTACCCTGTGGAGTGTCTGACAAGGAAAAGCTATTAAGTACTAAAACAAATTGCATACTTCGTGCATAGTTATTGTTTAGTAGTATCAACAGGCCTTTTAAATACCTTTCATTCTGTGATTTTTGTATACTATTCGTACAACACTGTTATTTGCAACCCTTCATAGTTTTACCGTACTAAACTGAATTTTTAACCACCATTGAAGTTGCTTGCCATGTATTTTATTAAAACTCGAAAATTTCAGCACATGTTGTACACTTTCTTGCATAATGCACAATTCGCTCGGGTTTTTTTCACGGAATAAATTCATACTTCTTTCACCCAAAGTTTTGTCTCTTCATTCATAGCTGTGATAACGCACCTGCCTCCAATCAACAGTTACATTGACAAACAAAGTATCTGTAAACATATTCTAAAATCCTATTTTTATACAGCATACTTTTACTTTAAGTCTAGTTCTTTTTCAATCTTATGGGTTTGTTATTGTACGTGGCATTTTGTGCACTGCATTATGCCAAAGCTAACCATAAAGACCTAAGTAAAAGATGGGGGCCATTCCCTTGTCATTTTTGACTTCTTTATCATTTTATCAAATATTAACGATTTGGCATAATATTTTATGTTTTCAGAAGAGAGGATTTGCATTAATGTTTGAATAGATACTAGAGAAACAGCAAATTATGTCACCGACGGGTTTCGAATCCGTAATCAACGCATTCGCTGTGTACGCTTTACTAGCCGAGCTAGGTTCTCCCAATTAAAAACATGATCTGTTCCTCTAATCGCCACATTATCTCACAATACTTCACCGGGGGACATCGACATCAAGCTTCAGGCAAATCGGGAGACCAGCCTCTAGAAAGACAGCCATGTGGCCCATTATGCAGTCCACAGACCATTTAAAGTCGGAAAGTGTTTTTCAAAACAAACGATATGAAATGATATCTTTGGATAGTTACTAGAAAAATAGAAAAGTATGTCTCGTTGGTGATATAGTTTTCTATTTCTCTCGCATCTAGTCAAAAATAATCCATGGTGAATATGTCAAGGGTAAGAATACCTTATTTAGTTATTTTTCTTTCACTATCAAGTCTTGTAGCAGATCTACATAATTAAAAGCTCTGGTATATCTCATCAAAACAAATTTAATTGTTTTGTACAAAAGCATCAGTGATTCCCTAGTTAATACCATATAACAGTTTGCAAAAAAAATGGGAACGTGATCTTCTGACCGGATTTCCGTTAAATTTAAATGTTATTTCCTGGTAACTACCTTCATAAGGCATAAGTAACCCTTTCTCCACCAAATAATTTCGATGGGTTTAAAATTATTTGTATCAGCTTTTGCAACATAGTTACTAGGTAAGCTGGTTAGCAATAAATCCACAACTAACCTTAGACCACCCTCCCACTGAATAAACCTCGTTATTGAGCCATTCGTGCTTTTTAAATTCTAGGTAATAACTTGTCACCATATCTGGATTGGTAGGGGCGGTGTCCATAAATATTCCTGTTATTCTGTATAAGGATAGAAGCTTCACAGCGATCCACGGTCGTTTACCAATATCTTTTTTCCAATTCGAGCTGAATTTTCTTTTTGCAAAGTGGGGCTTTCCTTCAGATAAGCTATCAGCTACGAACTGATGATTATCCATTAAGTCCATCCCAACGCTCGAAGAACAGACAGCTAGAATATAAAATTAGTTAATTTGAGAGTACTGAAAAAAGTACTTATTTATTTTTCTTATTTGCTACTTTAATAACATAAAATAAGGCAAGTAGGTAGAAGGAAGCTAATTGGAAAACAGAGACAAGTTTTATCAAACCCTTTAATTAGCTATGAATGTACCATATGGTCGAAGGAATGAAACAAGGCGGAGAAACTGATAGCTGTAAAATACCAAGACAAGAAAAGAGGCTGAGTAATAGGAAATCAAAAGGAGATGGACATGGTCAAGGGGTAACAGAAAGGACAAGACGCGAAATTCCTGTGCTGAATATGCAAATCAGGAATCCTAAAAGTTTCATACCATTCTGTATTAAACCATTTTCATACTGTATTACTGATTATCCAAAGACTCACGGGGTCGCTTGTAGGCCTACGTCTGTGTCAAATAAAATAATCTGTGGATGTTTGTTGCTCAGGTATGAAACTTGGCGGGTGTATTTATTCCTTATTACGCTCAAGAAAAAAGTTTATCTTTCAAAATATAGCGGTGATGACGTTGCGTGACAGGCGGAAGTTAACAAATACTTTCTAAATTTTCGTTGAAACATCGTTTACTAGAAATGGTAAAGTTAGCTGAATATTTAAGATTTTAGGCATAATAAAATAGAGGTGAATACAAGAAACTGTATCCAATGTATTTGACCTAAATTTGATTCCCAAAGCATGTTTATTTTTAGTGGTTTCTTTC
Organism: Carybdea cf. marsupialis auct. non (Linnaeus, 1758); assembly: GCA_010016065.2. Taxonomy (NCBI): domain Eukaryota; kingdom Metazoa; phylum Cnidaria; class Cubozoa; order Carybdeida; family Carybdeidae; genus Carybdea; species Carybdea cf. marsupialis auct. non (Linnaeus, 1758). Next base: position 17,325 of record JAAAKL020001866.1, read on the forward strand.
CTTTGACATCTCGTATGATGTTTAGTCATAAAGTATCATCTGAACGGTGTTAGGTGGGCTAGTCCAAGACATTCTTTACTATGGAATACTGAATGGCAAGCACTTCAACAGCATTAAATATGCATTTTTAGCATTTAATTGACACTCAGACGATAAAATTCTTAAAATAAACAAAGGAGTGTATACGAAAGTCTTGTATTGTATACAACTTGCAGTTCGACGAGAAAATACTTGGATATTCTTTAGTGATCACAAGGGAATTTTTAAGGAACAATATTTTAATTAGTTGCTGTGTAACAATATCATTTAAATTAACGTTAGAAAATCTGAAATGGGAACTAAACAAATATTCGATCTCATTCTTACTTGAGGTGAAAAACACGTTTTGATTTATTTATTATTGCTGTTGATCAAGTTGTGTCTGATCACCTTGTTGCTTTTTCTAGTATTTCCATAAGGAAACCTACTAACCTGCGCATGGGAATAACATAGAAGAAGCTGATGAACATCACCCATGACATCCTCTACTCCTCTCCCTGAAATGACATTGTATCACTGGCATCTTCCACTGATACTTCAGAGAGGTGCAAGGGCAACCTAAAATCTGTTCTGGATACAAATAAACCCACAATACAAAGAATTTTCTCTGCACGTCCACATTTTCCACGGATCGCCAATAAATAATTGCATATGACACGAAGGAAGCGTCAATTAGAGAGCCGTTAACGTTCCTTCAGGTTATAAGTAGATAGACAACGCTACATAGAACATTTTTCACATTTCAATTTAGAAGGAGGCTATATTCGACTCAGAGATAATCTTTGCTTCCTCTGCTATTGACTAACGTTTAGAGATGACCAAAAATTAGTATTCAACATTAGAGAAAAAATGTTTCTCCGTGCTACAGATAATCTTTATCCAGTTTGTGACTATTTGGATAGGTTAGCAAACAGTCAACACAAAAATGATCAGATAAGAACCAAAAATATTTTCACAAAAATAATATAATAACCTGGGCGTTTTTGACAGTTACAAGAAAAGCAACTATGGGTTATAGATCTTTAAAATTCTCACACTTACAAAAAAGATGTCAGATTTCAATAGCAACGCGTACCTTCTGGACTTCCGTAAAATTCCAATCTCAAATATGGATTGCGGAAGTAACCAGCAGTCTTGATATGGAGAGTATCAGTGATAACAGGGGGATCCAATATAACCTGTCCTACATTATCCGCATTCCCGTGACTAAACATAATCTAGTATGTAAAACAAAGTATATGGCAAAGAGACAACAAATCAATCTATATAAAATATTGTAGCTCCAAGATTTATAAATAGCAAATGGAAAGCCCGATAATTGATATAAAATTTGTGTCCATTCAGATCAAAGACATTAAATATTCGCTAGCATAGACAACTTAAAATCAATTACGAATCAAAGGTATGAAGTGCCACGTTTTCGGTGCATTCACACTACATGTTTTCTTACTTGATTTAGTACAGTGACTAGTGTAACCATGATAACTATTACTTACTTAATTAATCCTGTTGCACTAACTAGTCTAACTGCAAGTAAGCCAGTTTGCCTGCAGAACTTTTTCGATATATATTTATGGTATTAAGAACGGTTTTATCATTGTTATCTACCGGTGGGTTCTGCTTTTTGTTTTCTACAACTTGAGATATGTATATTTCTATTTCTTTAACTTTATTATCTTTTCAGAAGGATTGGCTTCTGTCGTTAATAAGACCTTCGTTGCCATCATTAAATATCCTTCACTTCTTAATAACTTTGAGAAGCATATTTTAAGTAATTAAAATTATTAAGTAAACAATCTATTTCCATTGTACCAAATCACTTTTGACATGCTTTTAGGTATTGTCTGTATGTGTAGTGGAGGAGATTACATACGTTTCTTCCTTTTTTAAAAGAGCTTTTAAAAGAAATCTTTATGTACATTATTACTCATAAATACTCCCCAGGATTACTTCGTCATGTACATATATACCCGTCTGTACCCAATACTAGTAGAACACAAATAATAGATATTATATAATGTTATATAATAATGTATAATAATTATCGTCAAATTAGTAATGGAAATATTCGAACTCTCTTGATGCAGTTTTCTTCGGAGCTCTCATTTCTCTGCAAGTATTTTTCGACTCATTTTTCGTTCAATATTTTGTTTTTATTGTTGCCCTTTACAAATGTCGTACACCATCTGCAGCCATTCACCCATTCATCCAAATCTCTTTTCCTTTTCAAGACACTTTCACAAGTATCTTTGTATTGTAACTTTGTACCACCAACAATATGGGTGCTGTATAAAAACGCTTTAACTGGTCATTCAATCTCCATCCCCGATACCATCTGATTAACATGATCACAATATCTAGCACCTTAGCTCTTCTCAATACTCTCTCGTTGTTTATCTTATAACTCCATCCTATCCTTCGGATCTCCCTCAAATGGTGTTACTGAACAGCAGGGAGCTGGGTAAAGTCTCCTAGCGATGCAAGTCGCACAATCATATATGAGCTGGGGAATTTAGCATTGTTTGTATACCTTGATTTAGGTTGCGCTAATAAGGTGATGAGAGTTAAGCATTCGATTTCATAGTCGACCATGATTTGCTACTTGACCTAACTGCGTCTTTGCACATTCCGTTCTGACAATTTGATTTCACATCTTCGGATCATTGGTATTACGTTCAGTCGTGAGGAGAGGAATATTGATGTCTTTCCGAATTTGGCTCAACAACTTCTTTTTCTGTCTTCCTTAATTTCTCTTCCATCCGAATTTCTTCTTTACAACTTCTTTAAACGAGGGAACTTTCATCGCGTCTGACGATATGTCGAAACCAAGTTAGAAGACTGTCTTTGACAATATCGACATTGCTGTCCTTCGTCCCAAGCAACCTTCTGATGTCAGTTAGATGACCGTTATCTAGACGTGTTTTCTCAGCCATGGATCGTAAGCAATCATTTACGATCAATCAAATATGCTCAACTTACGGATATCTTCTATCCTGAGTGTGGATCTTTCCTTTGCATCTAAGGCAATTGGTAAAATTTATGAGTTGTAAAGCTTCAGTTTGATATTGTTTGGAATTTTGCGTCTTGAGCAAAGATATTGACCATAAGGAGAAGAAACTGCCTGAATACTTGTATTTATCTATTATTTTGAAGAATCACTTGTAACGTAACTAATAGGATACTTAAAACGTTTTACATTTTAAATTTCCTTTCCGTCGACAAAGCAATTAAACTTTGGACCAATACACATCGTTTTGATCTAACCGATATTGTTAGAGGTCCATTCTTTTCGACAGCTTGTTGTATAGTGATAAAAATGTTTGGAAACTAAAGAAAGAGTCACTGAAGATGGAAATATCATCAGCATACTTTGCCTCTTTAATATAGTCTGTGAAAGCTTTTGTATTACTTTTCAGTTTTCTTAGGTTGAGCAAATGACTGTCGTACCGAGATCCAATTTTGATGATGCAAAGATAACCAATGTATTGGAAGGCAAGCCATAGCAAGAATACATAAATACCATAGACAGTGCGTACTAACTTACACCTCTGTTTTACGCCACTGTTGTATTCGAAGGGCTCAGTCAAAATTTGTCGTGCGTGAAGATCCAAGTGCAATTTTTTAATCACTTTTACAAACTTTGGAGAGCAACCGAGGCTACTCAAATCTTTAAACAGCATATCTGTGTTTACAGTGTCAAAGGACTCGGTTAGATCAACGAAAACAATTTACATGTTCTTAAGTTACTGTCTTGCCTTTTTCAAAGGCTGTCTTAGGGTAAAAATACCATCGCCATTACTCCTACAGTCATGGTAACTTGATTAGACACGGTGGGTACACCATTCTCGCTCTGCAAAATAATATTAGTAAATACCTATCCTACCATACTAAAAGGGAGATGCCTCAGGAATTGTCACATTGACTTTGATTTCCTCTCTTGAAAAGCAATGTAATATTTGAATCAGCAACGTCCGATGAGATAGCTTCTGTGATCCAAAACATGGAAATAGTCGTAAACAGAAAGATTTTTAAACGGCTACCTCCATGGACAAGGACTTCAATTAACACACCATCAGGACAAGGACTCTTCCTATGTTTGGCATTTTTAGTGCCGTATCTAATTTTGCTTCAGTGATTGGTGTGTTAAGTAATTCGTATATTATAAACTCGTCTATTTTCTCCAGAAACGTCAAATCGATCTCCGAAGGTTTTTGAGAACAGCTCTTTGACTTCTTCAGATGATGACAGAACAGAACCATCTTTTCATCTTATTGGGTAAGTGTTCTTTGGACCGTAAATTTTCTTTCCAACTGCACAGAATACTCGATCAATCTTCATCTGCGCATGGTTTTCAGTTTCCTCAGCTTTTTCTGGAAACCATCCGTTTTTCAGCGATCTGATACACTCCCTGAGTTCGTTTTATAACAGTTCTTTCATTCCTCTTTCTGTTCCATCAAATCAGTCACTCTAGTATCTCTCCTTTTAGTCAAAAGTATGGTGCTTTCATTTTGAATTTTTCCTACTCCTCACTGCATCCATATAGTTTAGCATCAAAGTACTGCTGCAATTTGTGTTTCCTTCCCTTTGCCATGAAGGTAACAAACGTTTTGGTGGCTTCAAACCATTTTTTTTATTTTGCGTTTTATTTGAAATTTTCAATTGTAAACAAGACAGTAATGGTCAGTAAAGCAGTCAACTATTGCTCTGACTCTGGTGTTTGGAGATATATTGTTTAGCTCTTGTATTGGATAGAACGTGGTTAATTTGGTGCCAATTAACGTTGAGAGTATAGCTGATGTAAGGCATTCTAAAGACTGTTCTTCCACTTAAACATTTTTCCCATAACAGCAAATTGATCTCTTAAACGGAACTCAAGCAGCATAAGCCCTTTAGAGCTCTTGTTCCCAACTTCATGTTTTCCAACAACTGAGGGGCAGGAAAGCTATGTTTTTTACCAGCACTATCATTAGGTGTATTATATTCCATGCCATGAGTGCCACTAGTGTCTTATTTTCCCACGGATTTTGGTTCTTCTTTACCACTGACGTAAATGTGGCCATCCCGTTTCCCCAAGTGCGGTAACATCATCTGTCGAATTCGCATTTATTCCATTAAATTTCCTGTTACAGATTTACTGAAGTGAAGTCAAGTTGACAAACAGAATTACCAAAAGCCGGAGCTTGTATCCCGTAAATAACCAGAACAAACAAAGATGTCGTGACCCGGGAGGATAAGAATTTGCTGCTACTTGCAAAAAGCTAGCAATTAAGCTAGTGGAGGGAGGGAGTTGCTTTTTCTCTTAATCATGTAATGCTACCCAGGTCAAACTCTAGCCACTGCCCATAGACCTGGTCATATAGACCTGACCAAGAAAATAAAGTATTAAAGCTTTGTTTTATAATTTCTTCCTTTTTTTACGTTGTAGCAAATTTTCACTACTAGACTCCTCCGATTGCATTTTATTTATAAAATATATATGAAAATGCGTTTTTATATGTATGAAATGGTCTGATAGAAGTTGTAGGGTAAAACGTGAGACCTAAGGTAACAGCGGTAATTCACATTCTTTCTTCCACTGAAGATTAGTTTTAGACTCTACCTTGTTCTTTAAAGAACTATAGCGACAATGCAAATATTACTTGTCTCTATGCAAATGTAGCGTGGCCTCTTTCAGTGACACTGCCCTCTTCAGGTCTTGCGAAAGCACACGAACCGTTTTTACGTTTTTATAACGGTTTAGCTATGGTTCTATAATCCGTTATAGTTTTAATTATATATGTTTATTTATAGAATAATCACTTAAGTCATCTTAATTGGTTGCCAAACTTGTACTATATAAAATACTATGAATTTATGTTTTAAAATCATATTACATTACATCAAAAATTCATCTAGTTATATCTGTGAAGTAAAAATGCAACAATCACAATCGACGTATATTTTCTTTTCATCTGCTTTTGTAAGCCTTGCAAGACACCCTATTCATTATTAATAGCGTAATTCTTTCGCTTAAAAGTATCTACTAAAATACTTAAGCCTGAAAACGTAATACATAGCAACCATAAAGGTGATTTTCTGTGTTAGACCTTTAGGTTTTAATGTTTCTACGCGCCTTATTATATATTTTTTCCTTTTCTATGGCCTCGAAATCATTTGCTTTCTCTTTTCTCTTTAATGATTAAGAATTTTTGTCGGATTTTGACATTTTTTAACTTCTGTTTCTTGGCTAGTTACACCTCAATTATTACAGATTATTACAGATTTTCCCAATAAGTTGCTTGCAAAGTAATATGCATGCAAGTAAGTGAACCAGGGATTAAGAGTCGCAGTTGGATCAATATTAATTCTTCCCTGGAAATGAAACTGCAAATTTTTACGTTTATAACGTTTTACAAGAAAGGCACCTGAGTGATATCAAAATGACAATTTTTTATTCTCTTTACGGGGTTAAAGGTAGCCGTCATACCTACATTCTTAGATTTTTTTCAATTATAAAATTAATTCCCCTACAAAATTTTATGGGTAAAGGAGGTGTAAACAATTTCTCTACCTTAAGAGGTATTTACAAGATTACCTAGATCCGCCTATGATTTGCTGTACTTTCTTTCTAAGCAATAAGATCACCATTTCATTGGCGCTTAATCTAAGAACAAGGATATCTCTCATTATGGACGCTTTCATTTAGTTTCTTTTCGCTAGTCATTTGAATGGTTTTCTTTTACTATGAGCACAAGCAAAAAACTTGCTATCATTACCTCTATATAACTGATTGTCTTTTTATTTGTATTGCATGGCAGGATAATAGATAGGTATTTACGGTAATCTGAATATTTATTATACAGGTCTGTTGTAAAACTATCACCACGTAAACATTTAACAACATTATTTAGCTCTTAGCACACTGTCTCTCCCTTCTATGGATGGATATAGTTGGTAATAAAGAATTGACATGGACCAAATACACTGGATCCGTAAAAAAATGACACCACTATATTCTATCCATACCAAATACTTACTACTAGCTGCATATATTGTAAGTATAGACCTTTTACGTAACGAGCAAGCCAATTTTACCGATTTGGATCAATTTCTAATAGTAATTATCATCTAAAAACCCCTAACCCTTATGGGTAATGTGTACCCTGGCAAATTTTATGTATTTTAGGACTTTGCCTATAAGCAGCCCATAGATAAATGGTCATTACTCTATTGATAAGAAGAGTCTGCAGTCAAAACAGCATGATGCAGCAAAAGAAGATACTCCAAAACGATTGCAAATCGGTGCTCCCTGAGTATCTACCTACGACTGGTACGGACTGAACAGGTGCCTAACGTATAAAACCAGAAATGGAGAGGTACTGTACTTTCAGGACACCAGATAGATAGAAAATAATGCTACGGGTATAGATGACCGACATCTTACCTAAGATATAAACTATGTCTTCAATAAAAATAGAAAGGAGAAGAAAAAATGGCGCTGGAAGTTGGTAAGGTCAAATAAAGGAAGAAAACAATCACAAAGCTGCACAGGGAGAGTGATCGTATAATGAAGGAAAATCGCTGTTTTGTAAGTTTCATCAGCAAAAATTTTTTGGGTTTACACACTACGAGCTGAAAGTAAATAGGGAATAATAGGTTGATTATGTAGGGAAGCCGAGGAGACATGGAAAAATCGGATATAATGGCTAAAGTAAGAGCATGTAAAAGAATGAAGACATGACAGCAGATACAAGAAACAATGAAGAGGGAACGGTAGAGCTGGATTGAATGAACCTGAAGAGGGTAATCTATTTCAGGATCAGTGTTGTGAGAGTGTGAGATAGTCCACCGCATTCAGTGTAGATGGGAAAAAATTAGGAAATGTAAGCACAATAGGCATATAATGCAATCGTAAGACCAATGAGTACCTAAGGGCTAGAAGCAGTATCCCTGAGGAGAGACGGAGAGAGAAAATAGACGTAGCGAAGATATAGATTTTTAAATGGCTATTAGAAGTGACTTGGAGAGGCAGAATCAGAAGTGAATTCCCCGAAATGGTTCAATTAATTGCTATGTTTTCTCTAAATTCTATTAAATATAAAACATGTAACATATGAATTCCTTACATACTTTAATTTCAAGCGGCAATTTCCTTACCCCGTGGTGTATTGCATTTACTGAATGGCGAATAAAACGTCCCCATTTCCTCTTGTAATACATAAAGAAATGATGTGAAAAATCGAATTCCCATGATCCATTTTTTCCCATGAAAGAAATTGCTTTTACTATGGTGGATCTTAAAAACATGATCTCTATCATATTCGCGTCATCCAACTCTTTTGCCATTGAGCCACCTGGTAATTGGTAAAGCCTAACTCTATCAATGGCACCTCCTTTAGAAAATCTAATCTGAGAAGGTTTAATTCGGGCTGAATTTACACCTTTGAGAAACTGCATGCCAAGTGGATGAAATGATTCTGAAATGGGAAAAGGTTGAGAACAATGTCAACTTTTTTCCAAGTGGTCACATCAGTCTGATATGCTGTCATACGCGCCATATTACTATTTTCCGTCATAAACATACATAGTCATCTCATGCAGTTCCCTCCATCTTCTGCACTATACTTTTCCTTGCACTATTCTGTTTTGAGATACAAAAGCTTTCAGCTCACGTCTTCCAGGCACCTTTTCAGCAGTTAATCGGCTGACGCTGATTTTTTCACATACGTTTAGTGCTATCCTTCACAACCTAAACTGAAGAAAATGTTTACAAATGCAATGCCTTACTAAGTACGGAGATTGTTTGGACCATGATGCATTGTTATACACCAAAACGTTTTGAGACCAGCCTCTCTGGGCCATATGGCTTGACGATCGAAGGACTACCACCTGGCCAATTATGTTGTCAACATTGAAAGTTGAAAAATATCAGCTAAAAGAGGATATGTGATAATATCAACTTTGAGGAGATAGTGAAGAAAGTGAAAATGCCACGTCCAGGATTCGAACCCCGACAGACCAATGCTACTGGGTCGTGATGCTCTACGAACTAAACTACGGTGACCCGCTGATACTATAATTCACCTTTCTCTAGTAGGTACATGCTGTCACCTCCTGTGGCCATTGATTATCACACTAGGTATTTTCTATATTTCTATTGTTACTAATCACGTATCACTATATCAATATGAAATATACATTTTTGGGAGAATGCTTAAAAGTATATTTTCTGTAGGATAGAGAAGTTACACCGATCACAAGAGTGACCAAAAACACGTTTGGTTGCTGCTAATAATAAAACATAAATAGTATTTAGTATAATACATATCAATATTTAAATAAAACCATTCAATTTTAGAAAAAAATGCGTTGAATCACAGCGTTTCCTTCATAGGTTATTAATAATAATTTTACTCGTATATTCAGGACATTAAACGTCAACTCAGCATATTGCACTTACCTAATCGGCTGCCAAAGAATTCCACATTCATCCTAAAATATGTCTGAGGAAGCATTCTAATTAATCGTGCAAAAAGGGCATGCTCAAAGAAAAAGAAATTAGGCCTGAGATTTCGACTTGTGAGGGTAAAAACCTAGAATCAAAGAAATGTATATTCGATCACAACTCAAAAACGGTTTGAAGCAGAGGTAAATTTAATTCAATGAATCTAAAGGTTTCGTCTTACTAAGTGGCTGAGGACTTGTCGCAGTTGTGCCTTAGAAAAGTCTAGTAATCGTTATCGCATGCAGAGATTATGAAACACAATCTCTGTCGCATGTAATGAAAAGTTATGTAATAAGAGAGGCAAAGAATTAATGTTTAATTGCAGGTACGGGAATTGTTTTTATTGTTACATCATTCAAAGCTAGTGATTATTAGAAAATTTAGATAGTAGTAAGAAATATTCATGTTTAACTTTTCCTAACGATTGAGTTAATAACTTAACTGTAATGGCAGATACAATTGTTTTTTGCCCGTTCATTTCTATTGATAGATTGACTAAAACTATTGTTTTGAGCCCACTAATAGCTAATGTTAAGAAATATGTTAAAGATATAAAATTTCTGAAAGCCCCTTTACTTTGCTACGAATAACATCGATACCAGTTATTGTTAAATAGTACCCTGTTGTCTATAGAATCGATCTGCCAGATTGTTACTTGGAGAGCTTAACAATAGGGTGAATATCATATTGAAACTTTAAAGATTTAATGTATTCCTTGAGGTTGTCTTCTCAGTGACTAGAAATCTGCCAGTTGTAAAAACTTGTACTCCCAAAGTTCGTTTACAGCAAGCCAATTTTTCGTTTCTAAACATATATACATGTATGTAAGTATATATATATATATATATACAGGATAATATACAGGATCTCCCACACCGAAAACGATGACTTAACCATTGCACTAAGTAGATAAACTTTCTATCACTAAACATGACACTCAAATACTGTACCAAGGATTAGTCTAAAAGGGTATGATTAAATGCCTTGTTTGGGTGTCGGTTAAGAACTGTGCAAGTCAAGACATTGCATCAATTTCGAAAACTATAACTTTTGGAGTACTATATTCATTGAACAGATAGTGATCATGACAGCTACAACAAAGTGACACAAGTGCACGTATTGTGAATCTCTGTCACAGTTATGTTCATCATGATATGTGAAAGAGAAGACTCCTCATCATCCCACTGGTTTTTGAGAAGGTTGGAAGTGTAGGTGTTGTTGGGAATTAACATTATAATATTAACTATGCTTGGTAAGAAATTCTTTTATTTTGTCAGATCATTGTGAAGAGTAAGCCTTACAGTAGCAACAGACCTCAACCGGGTGGTAATGAAATGGTTGATTGTGCTGGTGTATGGTTTGCAATACATATTTACAACCGAGATCTGGTAGTGGTAACCACACAGTTATGTTGGGTTGCGCATTTTAACTCATACTAGTAATTTAAAATATAAAAATACCCAAGGATTAATGATAATATTTGACTTGATGCATATGTAAATGATCAGCTTCTCTCAACAAACATGCTATTGGGTATACAATTCATAGAATACTCTTTCATGTGTACTAACTTAAATTCTTAAACATAAACATACACAAAATTACTTACAAACTACAAAACTAATAAACAATTTAATTAATCACAATCTGTCTGCAGTATGGTTAAAAACGTTCATATTTTGGACGTGTCTTAATAAATAGAGAACTCCTTTCTCTTCTTTGCAATTCTTTTCATTTTGACTTGTTCATTCATAACCTTGATACACACGGTCC
>JAAAKL020001867.1:0-28605 GCA_010016065.2 Carybdea cf. marsupialis auct. non (Linnaeus, 1758)
AATTCGAACCGGGCCAGCGCCTCAAGCACTTCATGTTTAATGAGTTCTATAACTGTGTAGTTCATGACTGCTTGTGTGTCTGCCTTGTCGAGTGTATATCGAAATATATTCTATACATGTACTAGTGTGCCATGTTATTTCTAAGTTTGCTGCGATTTGGATTTGATGCTGATGATGAATAGCTTGTTTTTCAATTTTTAGGCTAGTAAATATTATGGAGTATCTCTTTGATCAGAATGCATTGAGGGGGGGAGTCTGTATAGGGAATATCAATGACATCCCCCACGTCTCAGAAATGAAATAATCGGTGTAGTTTAGCCTGCAGTTGCCTATGAGATTATATGCCATTTCTCTTCTTTGGATTTCAACTTTTTTCTGGTGACCTGTAAAAATCTCGTTGAATAAAGACTCAAAACAATAAGAAATGCAGCGGACAGAAACCCCATTTTAGGAAAACATTTCCTTCTCCTTTTAAGCAAATCCATGCATATAAAATTCATTTCAACCCTACAATTTACTTTTTAGCTAAAGACGGTGTCCAGTTCAGTTTGTGAGCCCAGGAATGTCTGTAACTCGAAGCGCCTCCACCATCACCACGGAGTTGTTATAAAATCAGACCGAATTTTAGTTTGGAGACATCAACACATTTTTAATGCCTGTAGTCTCATGTGAATCTTGTTATTTCTATGAAACGCTTGAATGGGACGATATTTATTAACCAAACACTCTTCTCTAATTGTTGAACTGTGAATTATCGATGATTCCACTCGCCTTAACAAGAGCCATTCACATTGCTGAACACTGGGTGTAAATAAACAGAAGCATTCTTTCACTCAGGAGAAACAGTAGGGTCTCTTCCAATGAAACACGTTGTTTGAATGTAGTACATGGTAGATGAAGAAAGTACTGTATGAAATTACATATCACTGCGTATCGAAATCTTCAGGTTTTGTCTTCACTCGTTTACGACAATCCATTCTTCAGCCATAAATTCCAGTCGCCTATCAAGCAGCAAACGGGTAATGCATAGTAATGTGTACAGTATACAAACTTACCTTCGTACTTGTAAGGCGAGGGTGCAGCAGTTGAGCATCCTAGAAGAAGTGCTCCCAGTAGGAGAGGGAGTAGAAAGGAAGGCCTCATCAGCGTTACAAAAAATCGTTGCTCTCCTATATCAACTGTTATCCGATCTTTTGCTAACTTCAACTACTTCAAAATTACTGCTAGAGAGGAACACATTTGACTCTTAGTTTCGAGAGGAAGCGAAGCATGACTAGAAGCGATTCTTCGTGTTTACTTCATTGTTTAAGTGAAAAGAAGCACAACGTCAAAGAATAAGAGCTTTTGTTATGAAAATAGACAAGACAACAGCAATAGTAGTTGATGGATTTGATCCACAATACGCCTGCATTAGCCAAGGGACGATGAGTTGTAGAAAAGTTGTTAAGAAGACTTAATGTTGCTTGGTAATACCTTTGATGTCAATAATAGTCAAAAGAATCTTAAAAGGACAATGCCCTTAGCTAGGATTGGACCTTACAAAAATGTAGACACCTGATGAAATTGTCCTTTCTAACGTATTTACTAACGAATTTGAAATTATTTCTAAATAATAAGACAAAGGACGTTAGTTATGGACATGGCAGGCCTTTTCCTGTCAGAAAATATGATGTCACCTGATCAGAATAACTATTGAATCTAACGGTGGTTGATCAAGGAGTTAGTTCCTTCACGAAAATGCTGGAAAAGGACAAGAAAAGGCTCAACCAAGACCAGACGAGATTCTGTTTCGTTTAAGTGATTTTTATAAAATATGACCCAGACTTTAGTGTCAGTATACCATCTTGAGAAAGTAATAACATATATTAATATGGCATAATATTCATTCATGACAATGATCTGCTCTTCAGCCGTAGCCACAGGTTATCAGAAAACCAATGTCTAGCTTCTTTGTAGTGCTGTTGCTGAGGAATCGATTTCAGCGAGCAAACATTTAGTTATGACCGCAGTATGATTATGTACTTCAGAGCAAGGTTGGATTACATTAGTGAAAATGAGAAAATTAGTAAAAAGCCATGTCTTTATAGATGACATCCATGTTACACGAACTCGCTTTATATTTAACGACAACCATTTTTAAGACATGATAAAAAGTGATACAGGCAGTATGGAGCTCAATGTGCATTGGGCCCAACCCAAAGAAAGATTTACTATGAAGAAGAGGGAAATTTCAAATTCTCCCTTATCGAAATAAGACAAAGAGGTTTTAAAGTTTCTTCTCTTTAATAACCTGTCTTAAATTTCAAATTAGATATGCACTAGTTTCTAACTCATCTTAGGGGCTGGGACCATGGCTCCAACTGATAAGGCCCCATCAGACTCGTAATGGACGCCCATCGCTTGTCACATTAATGGGGATTTTTTTGACTGACTCCTTTCTTATTAAGACACCCTCTTTATTAACTCTGAATTATTAAATTTGACCTTCAGATGGAGAGAAGGCAAAACAGTAGGTGCCAAGCAGAACACTCTCTGTGGGAACATGATCGAACATTCGTTGTTCAAGATCACGTGATCAACAACCCGAAATTCGCAAATATGATGATTACAGATTGCAAGACAACCGTTTAAAAGTAAAAGGGAAGAGATATCCAAAATTGCTTCTTTGAATCCTGAAAGCCCCCCATATTTCAAATTATGTAGAAGTAATGCTACAGTTCCATTAGGTGTCACCACAATTTTGATAAAGATGAGTACCGCTTCCATCCTTGATCACAACTTTCCTTAGCACTACTGGTTTTCTTTAGGTCATAAGAGAGGAAGGCTGAATAAACCTTTGTAATTCTACGTCTAAATGGAACTCGTGTGATCAATTTGTAAAGCACGACCATTACCACGGATCCAGTTGTACCTAAACAGAATTTCTTTTCAATTTACTTTTCGCAGACTTTGCTTACTGTTTGTAAGTGACACATATTAGAGGAGATTGAAAGTTATACTTCTATACTGTATATATATATATTACAACTTCAATATACTTTTTGATAATTTCGTGGAAAAGTCAGAAAGTTTTCAAAGAAATAGGGCTATACAGTGAATTACGTCAAGACCAGGGGGCATCAAATTTCTTTCCAATTGTTGTGTGATGTTTTCGAAAGGGACAAAAAGACCTATTCATGTACCTACCAAAGCGATTAATCCCTGGTCATATCTTCATGAGAACTTCTTTTACAACCCAACGCCTTTTAACTTTACAACCAGAAATAACCGGAGTCTTTCTAGTCATTACAATCACATTTTGACCAACTACAACCCAGGATATCAAATATGATTTTTTCACCATCAAGCACCCAGAGAGTAAAAATGTTAACATATTTATTCCTATGGTTGAATCAGCTTAGCAGACATCTTCAATGCACAGAAGTGTTTCTTTTAGCTTCATAGAAAAATAATAGGTAGTCCCCACCTACTAATGCCCCCTAGACACGTACGCTATCAGAGAGTATAAATAATTGCGTATCTATAAGAATCGACCATTAAAAAAGTGGTTGCGAATACACCTGTTTTATTTAACCACGGGTTCTTTTTATAACGAAGACATCTTGATAACAAAATCGAGTTCTTCTATTTTTATACAATGCAAGCAGGTCATCTTTGGTAAAGAAACATAATTGAAATCAACGCCCTTCTGCTGTCCAATGTTGTTTGGAATCCAATTTTTTAGGGTGGGTGGTGTTGGTGACATAGTAATAGCGGCAACATATTGTTCTTAACTTTTTTTTACAAGCCTTCTTAGCGCTTATCTCCACATTTTAAAAATAATTCACTGTAAATTCTTGGAGCTGTTTCTTTGAGTGGTATGTTATCTAGGGAGTCAATTGAAGTCAATAAAATACCAACGCATATTTTAGCACTATTCATTCCTAATCCATAATCTGTTTCCTTTCTCTGTCACTAGGAGGGGACTTACATCATTTACTTCACTGTAGAAACACTCTTTCCATATAAATGTACATTCACAAAGAACTCTGGTATATCTAAAGAAAAGATTTGCTGAGAATAACTATCAATGGCTATATCGTGGAGATGAAATCAAAGGTTTCTTGAATCTCGACTCTCTCCAATGTTTTATGGCTTCTTGAATAGAATCAACCTTATAAAAGAAGAGGTGTATCGTACTACAACTGTGTATCACCGCAAAATACAAATCTGTGCATTTTAACCCCAAGAGTAATGGATGCTTAAAAAGTGCAGGTAGTAAGCTGGGAAACTACGTCATATGAGATCCATGAGAATGTTCTGTACGAAAAGCGATCAAGGTATAGAAACTTGAAATACATTGTTATGACCATGAGAGAGATATTACATCCGTAATAAGATATCATTCTCTAGTTACTAATGTTTTCATCGTGTTGTCACGAGGGCCTTACTCAACTTGAGACGCATTCATTTACTGTCCTATTTTCTCTGGCACCTCTCCTTGATATGAGCTTCCCAACTTTAGTATTCTAAGTGCAAATCCATAGATGCTCATTCATTTAACATCGCTTCCATTGGTCCAAAGCCTCAATCAGCTCATACTGGAGAGCATTAGCATTTCGTTTCTCTTCCTGCAGTTAATAGTATTCAAGGAGCTACACTGAATGTAACGAAGTAAGATGGGGGTAGATACATTTTCCTATTTACCTTTCTTTACTTGTGCCCCGAAACTTAGAATTGCTTACAATATCCAGGACAAGACATCAATCAAATTTGTCAAAAGGTTGTCAGTGGCTGAAAATTTGACTCAAATATTTTACGTAATATCATGTACAAAGTTGAGTAAAAATATTAGAATCAAACTAATTGTCGAGCAAATTTTCGTGCCTTAGAAAGGTAGTGTAACGTATCAACTGCGAATCAACACCCCCTCCTCTGCCTACCCAGGGAATAATTTCTATGTACGGCTCTGGATTGCAGGCTGGGTAGTTAGTAGCACTTTCAATCCACACATTTTAAAGCTAGCTATAAGTGGAGCTTGGTAGCTACCTTCTCTTTATTCCACCAGCGTCATCAGCTAAAGGCAAACTAGATCCGTTTAATTGACATGTTTATCTGTAAACTCATGCTTTCAATTTGTTTAGGTTATTGCATGGCTAAATATAGTGCAAATAACACAAGGATTTACAACTATTTGCTACATGGTATTTCTTAAAATTCACAAGATATTTACATGATATTGTGCAGAAATACAAATTGCAAAAGTAGATTTGTATCGGCTTATGAAAGATGGCTTGCTCAAATACATGTTAACGATGCATCAGTTCCTTGTGATCAGATTTCACAGTGTTACAAGATAGATTACAAAGTTAATTAAGGACAGTTTTGTCTGCAGAAAAGCTGTTGGTGTGTAAACTCTTGCCGTTCTTACACTTCTACGCGCAATTTTCTGTCATTTTTTTCAGCTAATCCCATCAGCTACGATATTTTACTGGGACACGGCTGAGGCCCACAGGATTTCCAGGTGTGGAACTAATAGGCCCCCCATGTTGATGCCCCTTCGTGCGGGGCCACTTAAACACCATTAAAAATTGAAAGATCAAAGTATGAGAATAATACATATCTACTTGATAGATCATAGGGGAAGATGTATGCGACACGAATTGATATTGCTATGAAAATACTGGATTCATTTTCTTATCAAGCAGTTTCCACGTAATTAAACTGAAGGAATAGAACATTGGAAATTGTACTGGCAGATTGTAAATCCTTCAAGAGAGAGTTTAGGAGTCGAAACAACGCCCACAATGTCCGGTGTAGGTCTACTTGGCTTAAACGTGGCCATTAATGGACACTTTTTTGTCGTTTCGAACAATCCTATGAATCAGTGCACATCTTCTTTTAAATAGCAAAAGGAATAGAAAGA
Source organism: Carybdea cf. marsupialis auct. non (Linnaeus, 1758) (assembly GCA_010016065.2). Classification (NCBI taxonomy): domain Eukaryota; kingdom Metazoa; phylum Cnidaria; class Cubozoa; order Carybdeida; family Carybdeidae; genus Carybdea; species Carybdea cf. marsupialis auct. non (Linnaeus, 1758). Next base: position 5,906 of record JAAAKL020001867.1, read on the forward strand.
ATTGCTTGAAGAGATCTAAATTACTCATTACGTTACTTTGTTTCAAAATAGGACCAATCAATGAGCTGCAGACGACATTCACTGAAGAGTCGTAAACAATGGCTTCAACACGAATAACACTCACAATCGCCTACTTCAATAAATATCAAAACAATGGTACTGGGGGAAAACCAACACATTGCAGAATAAAAAGTCTTAGAATATCAAGACAATGACAATGCTTCAAAACATTTACCCATCATTCCATTTAGGAGAAGATTACTTTCTGCCGTAGGCAATGTTTTATGTTGTCGAATCAGTCTCGTATCAATATGAACTTACTCTCAAAAGAGGCTCCAGGAAAGAAAATGTGAAAGCTCAATTAATGCCATGGTAGCAAGGTTCTTCAATGTCAGAAAAGATTAGAATTCGACATTGTATGGAAAGAAAATAGACAGGAAAACAAAGGTTTTTTAGTATATGTGCGAGTGTAAATGTACGACTGATAAAGTTGCTGGAAGCAAACAAATCGCAATAGTCTGGAGAGAAAAAGAGAGCGATTTTAACAGACAGAAATCAAAATGCCTGAGGAAGTGGAAGAGAGGAACGGAGGAATAGAGAGTAACAAAGGGAGGAACTATGAAAAAATTCTCGTAGATGTTTTGGAAATCCTGATAGTTACACAACTCATTTGTGTGATATTTATGCAGCTTGATATGAAAATTTAAAGTGCTGTCTCCAGAGATCTGTCTCAATTACCAAAGATCATTTCAACCGCTTCTATTTACTTCATCAATGATCAGCCATTATATATTCTCTCACCTAATTCGCATTCTTAACACAATGAATACTTCTTGGCTGTGGGACAGTCTGTCTGCAGTTCTTTTATTATGGCCAGATATAACTGTCGTACCCACATCCTTTCACGCTATTTCTTATCTGTTTTAGTCTATTTATGAAACTGAGTGATCGACCTCTGATTAAATAGAACAAGTACAAGTAATACACAGGAAAGCACAAAGGAGACGAAAGGGGAATGGATACCAAATGGACACTGTCCTCAAAACATCCGTTAAATCAGGTGCAACCTTTCCCTCTGTTGTAAAGCAATGAGTGGATTCAGTTCGGCGAACATAAAGCAACGCTTATTGTGACATGTCTGTTGTAGGTGATAGATTCTTTTACTAACATGCACTTACTCTCTCTCCAAAGTGTACCACTAGTGTAACTCAGAAATGAACATTTTTAAACTAAGCTATCCTCCTTTAGTAGACAATCTCTATGGTAGTATAGTTGAACGAGACATAAGAAGCTGCCATCTCATACTGTTGCTACCAAGGAAACACGGACATTAGAAAACAGCTCAAAGGATTACTAAACGGTATTACATTCAGCAGCATTACTAGTTACAATCATATAAATATTACCATCCTACATGGCGACATTCCACCATAGATTATGAAATTTGAAATGACGTTCAAAAAATCTGTTTCCATCCATCATCTACCGAAATTGCTACAGGTAGGATGGTCTCGGTCTGACGTTCTAATAATTACTCAAGAGGTAGACCCATTGCTTATTCTCCCATATAACGTTTACCATCAACGTATTTTGACTTACTGGCCATATCACAGTTGAAAACAATTATCAGCTATGTAGTGAGCTCTTTTTTTAGCAGCAACCAAACATTCTCTTTCAGGTATATCCAACCCATGTTTATAACAAAAGAATCGGTGTCCCTCAATTTAAATGTAGCAAAAAGGCATATTAGAATTTGGTCTCCATTTTCCCTTTGTCTATTTGCTATCTGATGTAAAAGTTTTCAGAACTTTATGCCAATCCTTGTTAATATTGACAGATCATGCATCCCCTTTCACGATGTTATAGCCTTTGTGTGTGTGTTCCTAGTATACAGTTTGATTTAATTGGATAGAAAACACTTCTTAAGTAAACGATGTACATTGACTAATCTGTTAAATTGTCAATTGCTTTATCTTTGATGCTTTTCCCGACGTTCTTGTGGTTGTTTAGCTAGAAGATTCGTGTCCATCCACTATGTTCTATTGTCATCTAGGATTTCAACCTCTTCTGTGCCGTCAGTATCTAGGTTGATGGAGCACATTACTCATTTCTGATAGTCCGGTTTTGGTCACTTGAAAAACTTTAAAACAATAAAAAGACAAAGTAGTGGTGAATGAATTTAAAATATGACCAGGTGATTCTTTGATTGTGTTGGCATTCTAAATTACATTTTTTGCTCTGCTTTGTACTAAGTAAGATTGAGTTTGCTTTGAAACAACTTTTTGTATTGAAAATGTGCGAAATGCCCACTATCTCGAGCTATTCTAGGGGATTGGGGATTTTAAATATTTCAAGCTTGAGACAACATTTCCCCTAAGCATAGACAATGAAGGTTAGCATCCATCAGGATAAAGTGTATTGACGCTGGAAGGTATCAATCCCTTATACCCAAAACCTTGTGTCAAAGTCCAAGAGTCAGCACTATGAAGGTTATAAACCAACTTGAGGTAACATACAGGAATAGCAACTGCTGGCGACAAACAAGTTTGTAAAACGTCCCCCCTATAAGATACCTTGAAGTTATGATTGATATGACATCATTACATTATTTATTTGATGCAATTTTATTGATGTTCTTTTAACCACTGGCACTACCTTGAACAATTACTTTGTATTTCATGACATAGGTGATTTGATAGATTGGAAAAGACCAGGGAGCAAGGTCCTAATTAGTATGTTAAAATTATATGTAAGCCTGTATGTATGAATAGGCTGGCAACATTTAAGAAAGTCCAAAAATAATATGAGGAAATACAAGTTAAAGACTTCAAGTTGAACTTCTCATTCGATAAAACCAAATAAAACAATCAAGTTATGCCTTTTAAGTAACTTTTCAGATTCTTAAACTGTTGTGTAAATAGTAAATATTCTGGATGTAACATTTCCTTAAGAAATTTCAAACTAAAACAGATAATTGTCAACAGATGGATATTAAAATACGTTTCGACAAAAATCTAAAAAATTTAGTAGAAACTACCTGCTAATGAATCATGTATGTACATTTACTTCACAGCACAAGCAGGACACAGTGGACAACTGCCAACCGGTTAATAAGACGCCATTGAAGAACACAGAAAAAACTACATAGGTGGGGAGTGGTGGCGACGCCGGACTTCCCAGAATGCGGTCACAGGCCCCAAGATACTGGCAATCTAGTACTACACAGCCCTCACACTGCAATCCAAGGAAGATACGCCGTAGTGTTAGAGTGTGGTGCTGCTTATCAGAGATGGCTTGAAGATTTCAGCATTGAGGTGTGATCGCCACCCGATACTACTACTACTATCAGAAGGTAAGCTCATTTTACAATTTACACTATGCAACAGCGTGCGCATTATATCCCTATTAGTGTAAATCCGATCACTTCTCATTGCTAGACAGATGGTTGACAACATATGCAATAGGCAATAATTCTTGAATAACCAAAATGTAATCATGTACATCAATCTGAATTTGCAGTTCCAAGCAACCAATAACAAAAATTCATATATTATGTTGAGAATAGGCTGTAAAATATAGGATAAGGATTGTTGCAAAGCATTTAAAAACTATTGTTTAACTGAGAGCTTGAAGAAAGGATTGCTACATTTCATCCTTGTTCATCGAACTTCATCACAGAAAACAAGGAGATTACAATGATAATAAAAAGGACAAGAGAAGATAAGGAAGTAAAAAGAAGAGGAAGAATAAATAGGACAAAACAAAATGATAGAGGTGACGTGTAAAAGAAGAAGGACAACGACACTGTGGTTCATTAATTGACACTACACCTGAATACCCCGAATACTTCAGGCTCATTATTTTTTGCTCTGCAAAAGTAAATGTCGTTGAGAATCAAGATTTCAATAGCATATTTGCAATACAAGGAATTATGCAAGAATTTCCTTAATTCTCCGTCGCATCTTTTAAATAGACATCATCAATCTGCGACGCAGCTGCTTTTTACTCCATTTTGTCATTTGGTCTTCTTTTTTTCAACAAACTTGATCAGAATAAGATGACTGCTGATTGGTAAAAGTGGTCTGCTTAACTTTTGTTTATGTTAGTTTTTATATATCTATCCTTGTACGCATTGGTAAAATGTGTTTCATACACATAATCTTACCAGTTTAACATTTATTTGTCTGTCTTTGAACCTGCACAAGGTAATTTTGCCACTTCTTTGCAAGGTGTTAATTTGAAGAAAAAAGAAGACTCGAAGCAAAACAGAAGATTGCAAATCGACATAGAGATTTGAAAGAACCGTGATGGAGGTTTTGAAAGTAAAAGACAAAGGAAGAGTTAATTTCACAACAAAGTCCTCTATAGAAACTAGTTTGTAACATAGAATCATCTCTGCAAAGTTCGGATAACAGCAAACTATCTCTTATAATACTTCAACTCGCGGTGAGGATAAGAAGAATTATGCTAAGCTTGGTCAGTTCATTAGAGAACTTTTCAACATACAGTAAATCCTTGGATTATGATCCTCCAGATAACTCTTCGGTCTCGAGGGGAATCTTTTAACATGTCTACATCTTTCAATCAGCTCTCCATTAAGGATAAACATCTATCCCACAATCTACTCTTCATCCTCAGTCCAACATTAAATAATTGGGAGAGCTTATGAATACCTTACTACATAATCAATCTAATTAACTGAAAAACAAGTAAATAAATAATAAAATTGATAAACTAATTAATTAAGAAACCAACCAGTTGATCTAACCAATTACTCATATTATGATCTACTTTTCTATTTTTCCATTACTATTTTCAAGGAGGATAAAAAGACGAAGAAACAACAGGTTAGGTCTATCTTCATAATGAAGCAAAGGAATACAATATGAAGCTAGCTTCCAACCATAGGGACAGACTGCGAGTCTGCAAGACGACTGCTCTCACAGGAGTGCCCAAATGCTACTGTTATGTGGGATAGACCCCCCCCCCATGACTATGCCTACATTGACATTGTGGGTCACCATCGTTTCCTAGACTCTCAATGTGACCTCTAAACGAGGCTGGCAGGATCCATGATAGCTTATTACATTTACGAACAGCTCCAAAACTGCTTTAAAGCAAAAAATTTTATGTCACGTGTTTTTTATGTTATTATATTTTATTTTGTATAGTGATCTCTGAAATTGGCAGATAATGTGTGGATTTAGTAACAGATTTTACTTAGGGCCTTTTTTATAGCTATTGCAGATTTTAATTTTTACGTATATCTTATTGTTGCAAAACGTTACTTAAACATGCCCTTTGTGTATAAATCAGCCATTTCTCTAGGTGTTTTAGATAACGTTTGTAGATATATTCTTTTTAAAAGTATGTTTCATGTTTAAAATCATTATAAATGTAAAGAAGATCAACTGTACAGTTGCTAGGGGGGTGAAGGACATCGCAACATTATAGCAAGTGTGTATTTATGAATCTATGTAAACATATATATATATATATATATATATATATACGTATAGGTGTCTGTAACACATTGATGAGATAAAAAATCTAAATAGCCATCAACTATTGGTAGGATTTGCGTACCAATAGAAGTGACTCCACTGCAAGTGATACTATAACTTTAAAAGGACATTATCTATTTCGTGCTATGTCCAATCTTATTTTTAAGGGCTTGTAACAAGTCCGATGCCATAATCTAGGGATCACCATAGTCTCCTCTTGTTGGTCTGGCAAACAGCAACTTCTTCGGCGGAGCATGGCATATGTACCCGATGTATTTCATCGGAAAGGTGTTATTTTTTCCATGTTTCGTTTGTTCCCATATCTGTACACAGCCTGGTACTATCTTTCCTCGTTATTCCGTCTGTTCCATCTGTTTATGACTAAACTTGAGAGAAATTGGAGTCAGCACACCTCTATATTCTTTAGTTCTTCTTTCTTTGGTAACCAAGCGTGTATCCCACGCGACCAGTCGCAGGGCCGCTACAGCTTTGTCTGCATCATCAAACTGCAATATGTAGAGAGAGTTCTTTTAGTTTATAGTTTTTTATTTATTACCTGAAGGAGAGAGTAACGACTTTTAAAAGCGTGAACCATTTAAGTATACATTGTTTTCACACTCAATCTTATGAATATCCACAGAATAACGAGGGATGGTTACTTTCCCTTACTTCCATTCCCAGACATAAATAGATTTCTATCTGAAAGCACTTGAATCTGATACGGGTTAAATTATAAAAATATATTTTGCAAGGGAACTTATCACAAATAACTTTGCCCTTTTTACAAACTATGCTAAACAGAGGAAACAACTTTACCTCTTTCTGAAAGTACAAAACTTGGTCTTTGAAAATTTGAAAATTCAGAAAAGTTTTATGAAGTAAAAACAAGTAGAGCCACAGCCTCATTTTCTGAAATAAATAAAGCAATACTTTTTGTCAAGCAACTCTGGAAGGCGCACTTTCAAAGGATCCAGTGTCTTTATGTCTCTGATGCTGCCTAACGAGAAAGAGGCTACTCTAATTATTTCTTATGTAAGTTTGTTGAAATCAGAAAGTGACAAGCCCACTCTTTTTGACCACATCTACCCATCTACCATCCCTCTTTTATTATAAAAAACTGCCTTCGCAGTTTTTTGCTGACTTCTCGCTTCCTGAATGTTGACCAACCCATCAGTAAGAAATGCCAAAGTGTCATGACACTGAATTCCTTCAACAAATAACTAAAGGAAACAAAATCAACCATGTAACCCATCTATGCAAAATTTCAGGAAAGTTATCGATCAAGACGTCGCTGAAAATAACTATGATAAAGGGTCTTTGTTAACGCCAAGTTTGATTCATAGCGGAATCTCCGGTTCCTTACTCACAACCTATATTGTCAGTTTTGCCCACAATTTAATTACACTCAAATGTAACGCAAAGCACAAGTTAAAATGAAATTAGTTGACCTGTATATTCCGTATAGGATTGTCACACGTTGTAAATTGTGATGATTACTGATCCCATCCTTCAAGACCAAAATTGAATTTGATGCAACATTTGACTGCAGTACTTCCTCTAACAAATAGTAAACTCAGAGAGAAAAAATATTTACATCATTAGTGGTAAGTGGAGATTTGACTCACTTTTCTTGCTTTTAACAATGTTACATGAGATTTTATGATCTATTACAAATCATTTTAGATCCAAAGAAAGTGTAGATATGAAGTACTAATATTTTAAATGTCTTTTATATGCATAAATGTCATCAATTAAGTGGATTTCCAGAGGAAGGATGAAGACCTTGAAGATCATTGAGGTCTGTATTGCCTTTCATAATGTAATGCTATTAATTCTTTTTGTGGTGGGCGTAGACCACGGTACAATTTTAGGGCTTACTAAAGTCTCTAAACGTAGAAGTAATTAATTCTTATTCTCTTTTCCCAGTAAATCTGCTACCTCCTTTTAAAAGAAATGTACTTTACATTTCATAATCATCTGGTATTCGATGTTGTTTTTGGCGGCCTTTAATATCGTGTATTTTATGCTTTCGTGATGTTTCCGTACAGCACTTTATGTGCATAGCCACAACTGGAATAACCCTGATCGAAACAAATACATTGCTTACAAATACAAGTTGGTTTCACATTTGCATTTAAAACTATGGATTTTAAAGTTTTAAATCTAGCAATATATATGTCGAGAATTGCTTGGGGACCCACAATTGAATGTAGAGCCTCTACTTGATATATCAAACTATCAGAGAAGTATCTCTCGAAATGTAGCATTCGATTGTTTACGACTTGTTGTTTTAAACTATGTGTTTTGTTATGGCAAACTCACCTATCAGTACAGCCCACTGAGTAAACAAAAGTCAGTACGTTTTCCAAGTTAGATACACACTCTGCAATGTCCTAGGACGAGTTTGAGAGATCAGAATGACAAAGTCACATCCATAAGTTGTGTCCTCAGACATTAATGATTGTGATAACCTTGAAAGGGACATTTTGTTTCTATAAATTCACCTTAAGTAAATATACTTCTAAGTATTGGACAGGTAATACTTGCTGCATATTAGCACCTTAAATTTGCTCCCCTCCTTAAATCAGTGACTCTTCACATATTTACCTCTGCAGCCTCATCCACGGGTTAGCGTGGTCAATGTGATACAAGTAGAATATTTATAAAATAACATCAGGTTTGGTAAATTAGAAAGAAGAAGGATCAGCGTCCCACTGCGTTCTTTGTTTAATACGCGTAATATGTAATTTTTTGTATTTTCTGAGAAGAGACTCGTTAGTCAGGCGGAATATACGCGCGGATCATGGGTTAAGAATCACTGGTCTCGCCAAAACCTTGGAACATTTCAAGCGATAGCAAAATGATATCAGTTTAGCAAAGTTTGTGCTAGCTTTAAGTGTTAGAATAAAGCAAAGCGATCTCCAACAAAAACGTCTTCTCTAGTTACATGAAACACGTATTACGATGTCAGGCATGACAGCATAACATGGGTATAGTAATATAGCTCATAATATTCCATCACCAATTCATTCAATCGATTCGTGGATGAATCTGCCTACAGTATCATGTACAGACGCTGTATATAGCTAGACCATATACAGGTTTATCAAAAGGGGTTGTTTGTTGGACAGGTAGGTAGACATGCTAGTAGTCAAATTGAGGAGGCCTAACAAAATAGTGTGACGTGATCAAGCAAATCATTTCAGTATAAAACAATTAAGAGTTTAAAAGAGCATTGTTGATAAAACTGTCCGATTGTTAAGTGCTTGGCATGGATCGCCAGGTGCACCTTGCTTACTTTTGTTGACCTTGCATTCATACAAATAATTTGGACGAAAGAAAGTCAAGACACTGATTATCTACTCCATATTTACTTAACATCAAGTATTGTAACTCAGCTTTGTCACATTTAGTTATGTGTTAAGATCTTAAACCATTATTCCTACAAAGTTGCACAAATTTTCAGCTTCTGTCAGCCTGTGCTTCACTTAAAAACTACAATTCCATGTATTCCTTAACTATCAGTCACGTTCGCTGTTTCGTTAGAAATCTCTAGTGTATTTTCACAATGTCATTATTAGATCTGGTACTGCAGAATTATCTTAAAGACTTATTTAACAGGTTTAAGAGATAGTACCCTTTGAGATTTCCTTCCTTAAAGTAACATCCGTATTTCCGATCAGTTACTTTACTTGATTATGTGGGATCAGAACGTTATCCTATTACTGGCAATTACTGAAAGTGGTCAATGCCTGACAGATATGATCCCCTTATCGATGAAACTTGAAGTAAAAGTTCTCCAAAGGAAAGGATTTTCCAATGAAGCATAGTCTTATTATCTTGGACAGAAAAATCCCCAATTTTTAGTGGCCGTAACTGCATTGAACAAAGGAACAAGCATTGAAAACGAAGTGTGAAGTTGAGTTAATTGAGTCGACTAGCAGATCACGCGAGAACCAGGTGAAGAAGGAAAAATGTAAAATAGGAGAGAGAAAGGGGTAGGAATCGATTAGGAAGACCATTTAATGTCACGGAGGCATGACAGCAACTTCCCACTCTCGCAAGCAGAAATATTTTGCAGTTGCTCTGCCACAGAATCATCGTTGGGAAATGGTAAAATGAAAACTGTCATACTCGGAGGCATTTGACATCTTAGTAGAAACAGGGGACTACTTCGTCCCAAAGTTAGAAAAGGAAAGAAAGCAATTTTGAAGCGAAGATTTCCATAATTAATTATAAGCATTTGATGTTTGGCATTGCTAAATATGTTATGTTCTCAATAGCTAAATCTACACAGTAAAATGAGAATTTAAGACTTTAAAGTAGAAAATTTTGCGAGAGAAGAACATAAAGAGAATGTAGTGAAACTTAACCTATGACTTAACTTAAGACTAATACAAAAAGTTAAAGTGAAAGTGACGGGTACAATTGATCATTCCAAATTTATCGAACTCAATGCTAAATTCTAACATGGCAGCAACGGTTGGCCGGGAGTGAGGACAATGTTCCATTCATTAATTTATTAATTTTTGCCAATTCATCGGTTTACATCATGGTTGAGTGTCTAAAAGGAGTTTAAATCAGTCACTGAGACATTGTAACTGATTCCTCCAAACAACTTACATGCCCATTTAACTATCACAGGCTTGCGTACATACCCATTTATCTGTCACAGACGTGCGTACATGCCCATTTAACTATCACAGGCTTGCGTACATGCCCATTTATCTGTCACAGACGTGCGTACATGCCCATTTATCTGACACGGGTGTGCGTACAAGCCCATTTTAATAACGCAGGTGAGCGTACGCCTTCTAATACAGCCTGAAGAACAGAAAAACAAACAAGTTGAAGTAAGTCATGTTTTACGAAAGAAACGTAACCTCGTTTCAAATCATTTTGTAACCAAATTCTAATGCTGCACAGAGGAGACACTATAAAACATTCTTTCTTACTATCCCTGTCAATAAATTAATCTAATAGCTGAAATTTATGATTCATGATGTACTATGCAGCCCAATGGTTGTCATTGTGTCGAAGGGAAGGTCTTCACTTTTAACCTCTGCTTTCATGGGTTTGCGGTGGCTGCAACGTGTTTAAAGTCTTGCTGGTAAAATAATGATCGATGGTTTTATTCCCACTGTTTGGAATACAATACAAGTCCGCAGTGATCATGTTTATAGGCTACGGATGTGTTTGACAAAAAGGGGTGGACTAGAAAAGTTTTGAGATGATGTGTGAGTAAGTTACATGAAAGAATGAAATCAATGCCATGTCATGTAACGACACCAGTACTTTGACAATAAATTGAAATCATTTTACGTGCATAATTAGGAAATCAGATATTATCACCTTCATAGTCATTCCACCAACACCACCACCTCCATCATCATCATAATCATCGTCGTCATTATCATCATTATCCTCATTATCATCACTATCGTCATCAGCAGCAGCAGGAGCAGCAGTATCACCAACAGCATCATTAGTAGTATTATTTTTAACTTAATCATTATTATCATGAGTAGTAGAAACAGCTTCTCAACAAAGTTGTCACCAGGAACTTTTCTACTCCATTATTATCATCATCATAACCAATGACATCATAACCATCATCATCATCGTCAACGTCAACACTATCATCTTAATGATAGTAATAAACATTATCATCATCGTCAACGTCCTCAACATTATCATCTTCTTTCTCTTTGACCCTATCATTTTCTTTTTTTCTTTAATTTTCAAAATATGATTAGGAATAGGAAGAGTTTCTTAAAACTAGGCTAAGAATATAAAAAAATATGTACACCTAAAATAAATATTTGAAGTGATCTTCTACAAACAGTTAACAGCTTTATCCTAAACTCTTTAAATAAGCATTAATTGCATTCATTCAATACTTGTGTGCTTGGAGACTATGGTACAAAATTAGCTACTTTGTATTTTGTGTTTTGTTACATTTTTATAGATTGATATTCTTGTTTTTTAGCTTTTTCAGAATAACAGTCAATCTATGTAATATGAATGATATATTTTGTTATATTATAGTTATTCTTTCCTATACTTTTTCAAGATAACATTATACAGCCAAACCTTATTGCATAGTTCTAATGTTACACCATATTTCCCGAGCAAGGTAGCAATCAAATATACCGTCGACTTGACTGTAGAACTGGGAAGCTGCTATAATTAATCGGTAAGCAGGCGAACCTTGAATACAGAGAATAAATATATGCCTGTACAAGTTACCGATATTTGTGTATTATTGATCCTTTCTGATCTCCACAAAGACGCTACAATAAGTAAATACTAGTTATGTTTCATGCACATTGTAAACATTTAAAGCAAAAATTGAGAGCTGACGTTCAGAACTACTGTATTTTAAGAAGGTATAATAATGTCTTTATAATAATGTGGCAAGACAAGTCATGGAATTCCCTATTTCCCCGTTCTTTGTTAAGGAATATCCTTTACCAAAGAAATATTTCTTTAACCCCCACTTCTTGGATTTGCTTCAATGTCAAAGGCCACCAGTCTTTCTACTCCTTTCTACAATCGAAGTCATCCTCGATCTCACCCAACAGCAGGTCTGTCTCTCTCGGAAAAAAAGAGAGCTGTAAATTTTTCTTCAGAAAATTTTGATATAAAAATAGAAATCCTACTATGTAAGAACAGCCTGATATTCTTTGACACTGGTGGTAATTAAATATAGATAAATTGGTAAGATGAAGTAGTTATCTGCAAGATCTCATAAGCTATGAAGCAAAAGTTGGCTCTGAGTTCTACAACTGAAAATCACAAAGTTCACTCTAGGGAGAATTTGTGCTGTAGAAAAGGATCATTCATCATTCATTAACAAAACTAATAGGTTTACATTAAAATAACATGCGATGGATAATACCAAAATTACCTTGCAAAAGAAGACAACCAATGCATCTTTTAGACGCACTAAGGCCGACATTCTTTTCTTATAGCACGTAGTATATTGATCTCTTTTGGCTGAGAATGACCTTCTTTCAAGATCACATAATGAGTCCTTACAAAATCGTTTGGGTGTTTAACCCCGTTGTCCTAAAGTACAAGAAAATAAGATAGATCTAAATATAAACAAGGGTGTAGTTGTTTATGGTTCAGAACCAACTGAGATTTGTACAGTTAGTCTGTGCCTCTCCTCGATACCAATTCGTTTTGAAATGATGCGAAATTTCTCTTGTGACCAAGATTAGTCTTGGAATTAACAATTCCATAAACACCCAATTGCACATAAACTATACAAAACGTACAACTGATATGGTAACAAGAACTTTGGGACAGGAGTAAGTTGGTAGTTTAACTTCGTGGAGGCAAAAAGTTCAGCGGATGTGAGATAATGAGAGTAGAGCAAGAGCAATACATCAAAACAAATTTCAAATAGGGAATCTGGAATTCTTTTTGGTTTGGGCTCAAGAGATCACAGACGGTTTATCACAGAGCAGATATTGGTAGGTCTTTTCTACAATGCTACATTCATTTTAAGAAAACATGAAGCTTCCTTCCCCATTTACTTAGAAAATATCCCCATTTCCTGGCGTACCCTTACTGACATCAGGTGTGAGAAATTAAGAGTGCCTCCCTATGTATTTATTTTAATTGTATTAATTGAGCAAGTCAGTACCCAAATGCTGGCATACATTAACTTAAACATAACTTCCTCTCTCAGATGACTTTGATAAAGCCCGTTATAGGTATACTCATAATAAACGAGATCGCTACTTACAAATTACGCAGCAAGGGGCTTGACCGCTTATGACCTATGAAGTCACTGCTTTGTTCCTTCCATTTCGTTGACTCTGCTTATCAAAGATATTCGCACAATCAAATTACTTCATGGTTAAGCAATAATTCACCACTTCTAGAGAAAAACACAGTCTGAAAGCAGCTTAATAGACTCTGAAAAATTAAGTTAATTGACTTCACTTCAGCCTACGACTCACATCATCAAAGTAAAGCAGATTAACTGACGCATTTATCAGATAGACGTTCTAACTTGCGAAATATTCTGATTATCTGAAGAACTGAGGTAAGTGAGTATATACACCTATCCCGACCAATATGTTACAGGATTACGTTATGTGTAAACATGCATAAATGCATCCTCACTTGGGAATTTTTATAATCATAGCTAGTTGCTATGGCAGTTTTATAGAGGGAAATCAAATCTTTGACATTTATTCCGAGGTTTTGCCTTATCAAAGATTATTATTCTTACAAGCTTATAATAGAGAGTTTATGTAAGAATTGTTTCTAAAAAGTGGAATGTTACCTTTGTCAATACCACCATGATGTTACAGGCTGTTTATTGATAGTTAATAGTTTTATGTCTATCCTTGAGTTTCTCTTATAAATAGTTCTATCTAGAAGATAGAAAAGGTAATTTCTCTTGTTTATACCCAGAAGTAAAGCTATAAATACTGCGAGTGTCGATACTTTATCATCTAAACGGTGATAATGCTTAATGCGATCCCATCAGACATGGTATCCATAAATCCAAAGACCACATCAATGCGTACAAGTGTTTTACAAAAGGTTAGTAACTGAGAGAAGGAGGATGTTGGGGACAATGCAGACCTTTCACTGAATTACATCGGAGACACATGTGACACACATTGTGAAACGTGCCATACGAATTAAAACTATTTGTCTTTATCATTAATGTCGTAAGCAGTTCTATTTCCTAGCTGCTTTACAACAATTTGATTCTCCATTTAGCTTTAGGTATTTTTTGTGTTTGCTACACAGGTAATAACGATGATCGAAGACAGGGAATCTAATCATCACTTTGGTACCAAATTTGGGATAGGGTTATCAGTATTTTTTAAAGTAGATTTAGCGGCTCAAATTGAGCGCTTTCCTAGAAACAGAGTAGTTCATTCTCTCTTTTTTATTATTTGTAAGTAAAAGTATACCATTACTAAGTCACGAAAATAAAATCTGCTACTAATAATTAAAATGAAACAATTTTGAATGAATTGTTTCGTTCCCATGCATTGTTGGTCTCAAGGTAAACAATGACAACAGTAAGTTATGGATGGGAAGCGCTTATTAGAAAATGTGAAATCGCAGCGTTTCGCACTCTTCCACGGCCTACTTGAGTATTGATGTACGGTATCTTAATAATTTAAGCATCAAAGTACAAAGATTCTATTATAAGTCCGCACATGTTAGAAACCTGAAACTTTCTGACTTTTACTTCTTGTTCCATCATCATCACCATGATCATCATCTAAGCTCGTCGTCCAATTGTTGGCAAATGGCCACTATATCTTTTGCGACGCTTGGCGTTCCTTAGCACCTTGCATCCACCTTTAATATGCTACCTCCTCTATCTCGCCTCCATCTTATTCTTCCTCCTTCTCTAGGTGTCATGTCTACTTTATCTGACATCAAATAGTATTAAACACTGATTTTCACTTCCAAAAAACATATTCATCTAATCATTGTATACGGGGATGAATAATCACTTGTTTACATAAACGCAGTGGCACACCCCTCGCGGCCCCTTGCTAAGATGTATTTATTAAATTTTCTTTTAGTCTCAAGCATCGTCTCCCCCCTGCACTTCTTACTCTCCACCTTCTTTCTTTTACATGTTCAACTATACCTACCAACAGACATCGTGCTCACGGGTACTTCTTTCATACAAGATAAGTAGAATTACCTTCGGTATAAACAAGACCAAAAAGGTAGTGAGGAAATATTCTTCTGCTCCTGCATTCCAGTCAATTATCCTTGTCTGTGATATCTTTTGCAAGTCGATAGATTGTTTCTGTTACAATGGGTAACATGGACGTGGGAAAATAAATGGCTCGCAACATTTTTTCGTAATTTTGGTCAACAGAAAATTTCATACTAAAGCATATTTATTGAGGAAGTATTTATTAAATAAGGATCATATCTATCAATACCTTTTAAATTAAGAGGGATCTTTACTAGTTTAGTAAAAGTCGGATGTAAGCTACGTCGACTACAATTGGTGATGTTGTAATTCCTTGATTCCTTGATTTTCAATAACCACATATTTGTTATGGTCAATGTATTGGTAACCCCAAACTATGTTATTTTTATGTGTTCAAGACATTTGGACAATGTTCCTTTGATCCAATAGTTTATCCCATCTCTGAGGGGCAATCATGAGAACAAGACCCCAAGGTAACTCATATTCCTTTTTAAAAAAAACCCTTCCAGTACAGTGCAAACACTCTCGTCTTTGTTTATGATTGCCAGGATCAGCAAAACTCTATTTTATCTTTTCATACTCCTTCACCCAATTCAAAAAAGAAATGCTATTTCATAAGTAAAATTTTTACATCTGGCAGTTGCATTAGTTTCTTTTCATACGGCTTTCTTGAAAGATGAATAATTTGGCCTCTTGATCCCGCAAAGATGTCTTTTTTGTGGATTAAGAAATGAATGCATTAAAGATATTGTAAGCAAATACGCCTGTTTAGGAACTATTACATAGTAATATTAATATGTTATCCTTTCACATGTCTGTCCTTTCCAATTTAGGACCTTATAACGGATGATGTAGGTATTTATATTCCCTTTCACTCTTACATAAATGTATAAACTCATATGAGTAAAAACTTAATCAAAACAATATTTACAGAAGACAAAAGCGACCTTCCAAATATTACTGGGTGTGGTGTCTGCGTATTTTTTGTAAACGTTTCACAATTAGATTCTACATCCCAAGGATCTTAGTGTCAAAGTATACAAAAAGGTCATAAACTTGTCTACTTTTCCAACTTCAACTTTTTATCCTCATAGGTTTTTGGCTGATAAATTCTACGCTATTCTTCTCAACATCGATAGTACTATACTAGAGCTACTTTGCAATACATTTACTAATCCTCATGAAATATCTTTAATGTTTTGACGTTTAAACATGTCCTTAATACGTAATATTTGGTCATGATTCGTTCGAGAATTCATAGTTGTCTACAATTTGAATACCAAGAATAGTCAGAGGCTGTGTGAAGATCATCAATCATATTTCTGGTGAAGAGCAGCAGGGTTGTATTTTATTGTTTCTAAATGTGGAATGCACTTTTTAGACGGAGGTCAAGTAAAGGTATAGTTTTAATATTCCAAATATTAACGCAAATTGTTATTTTTACAACCTATGGTTAGTTGCTGAGAGACAAACAGAGTAATGAAGCTTTTATTCTTTCTGGAATTCAGAAAGATCCGATGTCTTCTTTCAGCCACGGCAAACTCTCTGACTCCCGGTCGAATCAAGTTAACACAAAAAATTTCTGACAAGAAATAACCCCAAAACTACTCCACTAAGCTGTGGTTGGAAGTACAGCTTAACTCTTTGCAGAATTACTTTACCGCCAGGTTAGAGATCTAGACGGAATGATTGATGAGATTGTGACGTGAAGAAAGGTCGAACCGTCAAGGAGAGCATTTATTTCATGCCTCTATTTGTTACACAAAATATTATATTTTCAACAAGAGGCTATTGACATATCTAGGAAGGATTATTATCACTCTCAGCGTGAGAAAAGTATTCAATTCAATGGATTGTATTTAAATACCACTAAAGTGGTACTGGAAAGTTATTAACATTGGTCTCTGTTAGAGCTGTACAAAGTGATACAGGTTTCTTATTATAATGTTGTGTGCTTTTCCGAAATTCAAATTTACAGAATTACTTGTTTCCGATTTTTTCAATATCCGAGCCTCACTTTTCTCTCGGGAATACTGTCGTATGTTTTACGAAAAGTCATCAAATTGTTCCAGAAGATTGATGTTTCCTCGTTGTAGATTCATTAAGTGTTATCGGGAACCCGTTCATTTGCAGTAATAATCTGTAGCGAATCCTGGGAATCACTTGGAAGGGCAAGGTGACCAATACAGAGGTTCTTCAAAGATCCGAGGTACAACAGGTGTACTGTATGGCGAACTAGCAGAAGACGCAAAACGCAGGGGACGCCCACATTTAAGTTTCAAGTATGTGGTCATGGAGGCCTCCAATATTTCAGCAACTAACGGGGAAATCTGACTGAGAACAGAGCAACCTGTAGATGTACTGTAAGGAGTGGTGTATTGGAATATGAGACATCAAGGGCCGAAAAAGCAGAAGAGAAGCGGAGACTGAGGAAATTTGGGAATGCCTTGTATTTATCTGTCAGGGATGTGGGAAGGACTGCCATTCACGCATTGGCCTGTTCAGTCATAGTAGACGCTGAAACCCTACATGTCCACAACAAGCGAGACGACTCATCGCCCAGTAAGACACACAGATGCCGATTATGTAATAATTTAATAATCATCAGGCTTTTTTGATATTTTATAAAAGAGCAATAGGTATTTTATACATCTTTAAAATTTTCCCGAAGCAAATTCATCAAATTTGTGTCAAATTAACCTAATGTTTAGCAAAGCACTGAGATGCTTTTTCTGAAAATGAAAGAGAATGAAGAAAACCATTTTCGAGAATAACACAGGCAGACGTTTCAAGCAAAGGTTTCTATTGCGCCAGATTATCTTTAACAGTGTATAGTAGCATAGCAACCGATTCAATCAAAAGATGAGCTGTTAAGGTTACCGTATTACATGATTCGCTAACCAACTTTAAGTGCTCTGTGATTGTCATTTGTTTACTGTACTCCTAGCTTTTCTGCACCTTGGTCGTAGCTGTATCATAGTTTGGACTACATATGTACTACACTTAGGGGATGCTCTGAAAGTTAGTTTTCTTTTCTATTCGTCAAAAAGAAGCAGCTAGACTTAGTTTCCCATCCCAAGAGTGAAAGTCGCGTTCTATTATAATAGAAATGTAGATATGCAGTGAAGCAGTGCAGCCCTGAGTTCATCGTTTGTGATAACCATGATAAGAGCACAATGCTCCAATTTGAGAGACTAGAACACAAAAGCGCAATCTTGGTACCCCGACAGCGTCGTGATTGAAAAAGTATCAGTTCTTTTTAAAGAAAGCGATGGAGATCACACCGTTTAAGCCGAAGCGTAGTTAAGGCTTTGACTCACCTCTAAATCGGGATTTAAAACAGTTATAATGTACTTAAGAGTTACATTCTCTTTGTTGGCTTCATTCCGCTGACAGATTTTTAACAGTGTAATCTTTGTAGCCGCTTTCTGATACATTCACTCATTTGACCTCCGTCTAGAGGCAGGTAAGAAGGAACAAGACCATATCCATATCACGATTTGTGCATAAATATACGTCAAGAACGTATCTGGTATCGATATGCCCCCTTTACATTCCCATTCTATTATTTTATAGTTCGGTCTGTCACCAGTTAAGAAGTTGGTTTTGCTCATCGACAAAAATTCAAGATACATTGGCAAGGTAAGAGACGTTTTTAGATATCCTACGATTTCTTGATTTTGAGTCTTCAATCAGAATGTATCAATAATAATTGGAAGCGACAATGACAAGAGTGATCACTTGTTCATAGATTTGAGATTTCTCAATTGTTTTCAGTTTCATAAAGTTGATATGCAATTAATATCTGTTACTTGGAAACTTCAAAGTCACAGAATGTTTCATTTTATCATAATTGACAGTATAAGGAGTGTGCTTTACTTCAGTTTTTTGTTTACTTTAAGTTGTGTATTTGCAATCTAATGTTGTAATAAAGCATATGAAATTCTGGGAAAGGGATCGTCAGTGTTTGGCCTCCATCTGTAAAGAGAGAGAGATTGCCTTTTAAGATGACTTTACTTATAAAACCAAAGAACCTACAAACATAGTAACATGTTAAGAGTGATTTCATTTAGACACCGTGATGTACATGAAATCAAATATTCCAGTGACTTAACTATATATATGAATGAAAAGCTCCACTAACTTTAGAATGTATATAAGGTTATAAATACTTGGAATTTCGTCAGTGGTCTATATATAACACGAAATATACAGACAAAAAAAAATCAAGGGTATATTTTAAAAAGAATTTTTGATGCTCCTTTGCATTATTTACCTAAAATATTGATTACCTTCAGGAAAATAATGATGATAAATTATTAATCACATTTATAAGATGGGCCGTGAGAGAATCGTTAATACAAGAAAGAGCACACAATTCAATAGAAGGTCTATCAATCTTAGCAGACCATTAATTGGAATCATCAATTTTAAACAGTTATCAAAAGAGAGTAGGGAGCAGTGTGTCATGTGCCAACTTCCCCTGTACACGTGTTGATATCATTTTCTAAAAGGGTTGAGAAACATCAGTATGTTCTAATACTGTCTGTTTTGCTCTTTCATCTTCTTACAATTACAACTTTGCTTGGCATCAGCTAATGGTACATGACGAAGACATCATTAAGCTCTAGGACTGCATATTTCTTTATGGTTGTTCCAGAATATCAGTGACACAAGAGCAAGTTGCTTGGCATTATTTTACCCTTTATGGATTCATTCAAAGTAGTTGTTTTTAAAACAATGTAATCATGATCATAGACCGCGGTACATTAGACCGGGCCTTTCACACACACCCTGCACAGGTTTCTCCCGCATCAATTGGAAACTAGGTAGACCGAAAATATTATATTAATAAATCCCTTATTTATAAGACAACAGCCTATGAATTACTTGTGCTAGTTACCCCACCTTAGACTCCAAACAGACCTGGAAACCAATTTCTTCTTATCCCCGTTCCTTTTTGGGGGCAACTTTTACACTCTAATACAACCGGCATGCCATTCTGAACATATTTCTATTTTGAACCAAAGAAGACATAGTTGGATGTTTCGTTTTTAGAAGACGTAGTTTAAATATTTAAGGTAACCTGTATGTTTAGATATAAGCTGCAGGCTCTAAAGCTTCATACCAGTTATAGAATCTCTCATCTGATGTTCAAAAGAAACTGATGCCAGGGTTTTCGTGGGAAACTCAAAATAATAATACACATACATTCTTATTAGTAAGCTGTACGACAGAGAGGAGAAGAGAGAACCATCACTGTGCAGGGGTGATTGAACAGCGGGTGCCATGTTAGCTTTTAAGGATGAGTGAAACAATAGAAATCTCACAGAAGTATATAGACAAAGAGGAGATGATATTATACAATTAGTGACGAAGCTGAGATCGGGTATTCGTCGAACAAGTTATAGTACGAAAGCACGTGGTTAACCAATTTTCAAATTTTGAACTCCTTTTAAGATCATATTTGAATCTAATAAATACGATGAAGACAATGTATCTTTGAGGAGTAACCAATGTGCCACTGAATCCACTCAATTTCTTATATAACCCACTTGAATGAATTTGTAAAGAATCGGAATCAACAGTAGATGAAATGTGTGTCTCCCCAGCAGAATTGAATATGAAATAATGATATCAAGTACAGAGATTTTTGGAGGACTTATGCAAAAGGTCAACACATAGACTATTTATATCAGAGTCGATTTATGTATTAAATCTCAATCTGGAAAATGGAAGATAGAGTATATTGTAGTCTCAAGAATATGGCAGTTCATGATCAAACCAAATTGGATATGAATAATTGATTCTCTACTGACAGATTTGTGCAAGTATTTTATCTGTGGTGTGAAAATACTAATTTCCTTTGCGTTTGATGCAGTAGTTTTATTAGAGTTTAATCAGAACTGATTGTTTAGGAAGGGATCAAAGGAAAGTGAACTCGCAGCCGACTGACTTCTCCAAGTATTATTATTATTATTATTATTAATTGGCTGAAGCAGAAACAGAAGATATGCCATCATCAGTATAACATCATCTATTATTAAAAGCAGGTATCTAAGTTTAAGAAAAATATAGAAAAGAAGTTGCAAGGAATATAATTTTCATCAAAACCTGTCTTTATCAAAATATGTCTTGATTGGGCGCAGACTGTGTAATTGGTCACTTTTAATAATCATGTGACATGTTGATGATGTTTTCATTTATTCGCCTGCAGGAAATTACTTGGCACGATAAAAAAGCTGCATTTTTGCAATAAAAACTCCTTTCTGCTACACATTTATTGCTGTCAGTCTTCCCTTAGATTCTTGCTCCGACTAAGTTAACGTAATTCATTGTCTAATCTTTATACACCTATGACAAAGAGGGAGAATAACAAAATAGCAATTAGGAAATGCTGAATTCAACCGATTGTTTAAGCACAGTATAGTTACTATAGGAGACTGGCATTTTGGTCAACTTTGTTCACAAGATGAACAACAGCAGATTGTCAGACTTGGTAAAGTTAGTGAAGTCATAAAAGGACAATGGAAAAAGAAGGCGTGTACTCTAACGCTTCAAAGATACAATAAAAATGAATTTTTGTAGTTGTATTGTCAATTATCTGAACAAAATGAGAGTTTTCGATGGATTTGAGAAGCTGAGGTAAAATGAACAAAATCATGTTTGAACAAAATGATTTCCTTTTTACCATCTTAAATGAATTTGTCTGTTCATTTCCATTTATTCATTGATTTGTTAGACGTAATGAAAATTGTAAAAATGGATAATACCCGCCTCATGCGTCCCCCTGTTTTGCTTGTAGTTGATGTATATTGTGTTATGTAAGAGGATTAACAGAATGTAATTACGATCAACTGCATATCTTCACATTGGAGTAGCCATAGCCAATGTTGAAATATATTTTGTTTGAGGAAAAAAGTATATTGTACAAACACTGAAATTATAAGAAATAAACACAAAATGAAAGCTTTTTATAGAATCCGAAATCCTTTAGTTTTTTGTGACTCCTTCATGTCGTGACTTGAATGTCTTCCTTTCACGAAAACAATATTTTATGAAAACCTCTTGGAAAACTATTAGTTATGTGCACTAGTCCATGTGTAAGAAACTAAATATCAAAAATGCCTACTGAAAACATGAAGCATTTACTATCAAAGTTATTTACAAGGAAAGACAGTAATCTCCAAAAATTGGCTAAAGAATGAGAAGGCGGTGGAGTCTTCAGCTTTATGGGTTAGAAATTCATATTCCGCTATCTTCGGTAAAACCAGATTGCGTACTAACATGAGCAAGTAATTTCCATTGATTCCGGTCTTTTGTTGTCGTGCTTAGTTGGTTTAAGTTTAGCTGAGACCAAGTATAAACGTTGTAGCACCAGCGTTTGTATGGCCTTCCTCGTTTTGCCTTCCCTACACCATACCCTCCAGACATATCTTAGATAGTCCGGCTTCAGATTGTTTGACATGCCCAAATAGTTT